>WEIV01010336.1:14591-40612 GCA_013390005.1 Calyptomena viridis | reverse complement strand
AAAAAAAAAAACAACCCTAAACTCTCAACTCTATTCATGATCCTAAATGCCATTTTAAACTCTGACATTATTGCTTTTTTGGTAGATGAAAACATAACTGTGAAAAACACAGCACACAGGTGCAAAACCCTATAACTACTATATGTTATCCACCTATGCACACTTTCTTACCTGGTAGTGTCTTGCAATGCATTTTCGTGCACTTTCCCATCCAGAGTGTACACCACTACAATTTACTTGGAGAAGGTGATGCACTACAGGACAATGACTNAAAAAAAAAAAGGCAAGCAGTAGCTGTAAGGCATAAACTCAGTATTCAATGAAACTCGTCAAGCACACACAGTGTCAGGTTCTGTCATGACACCACACCAGTTCCCAGGCTGCTTGTGCAGCAGACTGAGGAAGAGGCTGGCTCATTAAACTTTCTGTTGGGCTATGAACAATTCACTTTCCAAATCACATGGGTACTCTAAATGATGCCATCAATTCAGTTCTCTGTGTATTTATTTGCTTTTAATTAGGTGAGTCTCCTGTATACCATTGCTGTAAGAACTTAGTAGAAAAAAGGAAATTATAGGCCTAATTCTTCTTAGTTTTGTCATTACACTATTTGAGAGTGGATATAGAAGATAGCTATCCACTTTTTCTATCATTGTGTACTGATGTAAATGAATGCAAATATTTCAGATTAAAGAAAGCAGAATTTTGAAGACACAGTAAATATTCATCTAAGGCATGTGATGTNCTGGAAAAATCAATCAGAAGAATGCCAGCAGGTAGACAGTGCCACCAAACACCTGTTTATACTGTACCATAGAACACAGCTTAGTGTAAATCACANTTGCAGCATGCACATGGAAAACACATATGCAAGAACTCTAATTTCTGAGCTCTGCATTTAACTGTAGACAGTACTAATTAAAATAATTAGTCCAAGTCTTACATCAGTTTTTCAATATTAGTAAAACTCAGTACAACATACTGACATTATATCTAAGTTTCCCACTCTAAGCTTTGAAGAAGTGTGATGTATTCTGGAGAGCTAGTACAGTAAGTGACGTAAAGATTTAAGGACAAGAAACATCATCTACATGCAGAATACTAATAATTTCTGAGACTGCCTCAAAAAGCACAAGTAACGCATTACAAGACCAGGGCTCAGCAGAATGGCTGCTGAACCTCACTGAAGTCTACCAGATGCTGCTGAGCAAAGGGCTCTGGGGTCCTCTCTGAAAGACAGTTCCTGTCCGAATGAGAAGAGACTTCCAGACCTTCTCCTGGGGAAAAATGCTTTTTCACCATACTGTCAAATAATTAGACTTCAAAAAATTTCCCACTTTGTTTTGAGGATGAAATGGAAGCATTTAAAGGGAAAACAAGAAAGAGAAACAGCTTCAAACTGTCAAGTAGCTGCACAGCTGGAAATTCTGGTGTCAGCCCCAGATGTAACCATAGCCAAAGGGGCTCCTGGATGCTCGAGGAGGTGTCAGTTCTCCTCTATGCAACATAAAATTTTCTAATTGAGGATTTGTTTTGCATCAGTTAAATCAGTTCTTTTGCAATAAAAAGTTTATACGGGATCCACTGAGAACACCTTCTGAAGCAAAGTCTTCTATTGCATCTTTCAAATAAGAGATCAGGCAGAAAGTCATGAAAACCACGCAGGGAGTCATCACAGGATTTAGATACACATTACATAATAAGAAAGTTATTTCCTAGGTATTCCACTAGAGCAAAACTGGCACACAGGGTTTGATTTAAAGCATGCCCGTTGTACTGTGAGGAGTCTCTTTAACCTGCAACGGCGAGAGATGGTCCCACAGCTCGTTAGAACACACTACAATACAAGCCTCAGGGAAAAGCTTCTATTTTTTTTCCCACTGGAAATTCTTTCATGCATAGATAACTAGCTATTGAATTATGAAATTGTGAAAAATAATCATATCTGATATGTCCTGATTTACCTTAAGGTTCATGAAGCCTAGAACAACAGTATAACAAATTTTTAAGGTAGAAAGAATTATAAACAGTATTTCACACTGGCACTACTGAAGAGATGGACTTTATCCTGTCTAAAAATACCTCCCGTAGTTCCCAGGAAAGCCAGCTGGGCAAAGGGACTTATTTTATTGTAATTTTCTAACAGAGAATAGCATTCACACCTAATTTTGGAGAAAATATAAAATGACAGGGTTTCGTTACTACTTAGTGGATTTTGCAGCCATAGAAACATCTGCATTAAAGCATAACTATGAAAGAAAATGCTTTCTGATGCTTTTAGGGAAATTTGTCACCGAACGTAAGTAATACACCCATGAGAGTTCATAGCATCTACAACTACTCATTCTCAAGAATAAATGTGCCCTGTTTTCAGTGATACTCACATTCACTATCTCAACATTGTGAAAAAGCATTTAAAGCTCAATTTTATCACTAATATTTTAATGATGCTAATGTTGCAGTTTTAGTATAAATAAAATATATCCATACATTTAAATACTTAGATTAAAATTTTTCCAGAGTTGGCGTATGTGCATTTGGCCTGTCTCTTGTGCAACTAAAACATCTGTTTGGGAAAGACACAGCAACCTAACACCTGCTGTTCAAGCAATGCCTTGGAATTTCCTTAGTTTTCTCAGTCCTCATTGCAGAGCTAGGACAGCACAACAGAGAGTACATTTGACTTTGCCTAGGAGAAACAGACTGTAAGGTTCCAGCCCTTTATATCTTATAAGTACTCTTCAAATATCAGCATCTTCCCTAAACTCATCTGTGAGATAAGTAGATATAAATATCTGTGTACCTGATGCATTACTGTGTCACTCGCTTCAAGGTCTTAGAGGATGAAAAACAGTAGGA
This sequence comes from Calyptomena viridis, assembly GCA_013390005.1. Classification (NCBI taxonomy): domain Eukaryota; kingdom Metazoa; phylum Chordata; class Aves; order Passeriformes; family Eurylaimidae; genus Calyptomena; species Calyptomena viridis. The sequence continues at coordinate 37,753 of WEIV01010336.1, read as the reverse complement.
AAATTCAAACTACACCTTTGGCAAACCTCTCATGAAAAAGCAGGTGGTTATGGCCAATACAAAGAGTAAAATAGGATCTGACAAATGCTTCATTTAATGCCCAAATTAGTGACATGCATGTACGTCATGAATCACCTGTATTGCTTTGAGATTTCATGTTGCTAGAAAACAGGAAAAACAAAAAAGGTGTTTTTGTAAAACTGTATGTATATCAGGGTGTTTCTACTTTCAAAATGTCACTGTGCACGGGAATTTATTGTCTATTGCATCATTCAGAGGAACAGAAGAACAATGCAATAAATTTGGAGGTGGTTTTGTTTGGGGATTTTTTTTTCCTTTTTAAACACACAAATAAGCCTTTTATTTACAAAAGGAGAAAAACCTGAGATATCCATTTAAATTATAAGAGATCTCTGTGATTACTGTTCAAATAGCAGTCTAAGCACATTAAGCACATTATTTCTTCCACTTAGTTTCTGTTTTCAAAAAAGGATCTGCAATGTACAGCAAATGCAATAGTCACCTTACTGCCTCACGAATGCACTATGACTGGAAGGTTAAAGTTCAATGACACCTTACAGAGGCTATAACACACGATAAAAATTTAAAAAACCAAGTCTCTGACAAGGTCACTTTATTCTGAATGAGTGCTTTAGATAACAAAGCTCATTTCAGCCTCCTTGAAAGGTTATACTGCAACCCAGCTTCTTCAGTATTAAATCTCTGTCTGGAGACACTCACGTCTTTCAGAAACAGCACAAAAAGAGACAGTAACTCTCCTGCAAAACTAACCCAATACCATGCATCTGCCACCTTCTTGCACTCGCCCCCCACTTTGTTCTGAGGTTTGTGCACATTAGCTACCGGCACTCCTTCCCCCTGGACTCCCAAAAGGACAAAGTTTCATAAACAGCAAAGTGTGCTAATTCAAACATAACACAGGATAGCAATTCTTTCTAGGCAGTAAAGTCCTGTCTGCATATTTTAGCCGTTGCATAATTGTTACCTTTAGCTCATAAACTTCAAGGTCATTTTGAGGTCAAGAGTAGGTGTTTAGCACATGAAACTCAGAAATGCTGCTGGAAACATGCTTTATAAATCACGGTATTTTGTTCTCATTTGGGGTTTTTACATGTCTAGTTTTTTCTTACTATCTGGTAGGTTTTCATCTGCCTTTATAAAATGTACATTTACACAGTGATTTCAAGCTAAAAGTATAATCGATACACTTAAAATGCAGACAAGCATATTGCTATACTCCAAATTTGACCACTTCCCTTCTAACACCCACTTCAAATGTTACAAGTTTGTTTGCTGAAGCGCAGAACCCAGCCACTGAAACAAGGCAGTATCTATTGACAGCTAGTATAAAGCATTTGAAGTAATTTATGCAATTCAGAACTTCTGTTATACAGATTATTTCAAACTATTCTCTCATATTGAAAGCTATGATAAAGTTTACATTCAATTCAATTAAGTACAATTTAATTCGTATTAGTCTCACTCACTTTTCATAGTAACTGCTAGAATACCTTTTCCTTTTTTTATGTCATGGATATTCTACTTTGCTTAGAACAGAAGTACACTGTATAATGTGAAGCATTATACAAAGATAATTAGAAGAATACTGTAACAGTGCAAAGAGGTTCACAAACTAAATAATCACTTAAATCCTTGCTGACCTGAGCTTTCATACAACGGTAGTTCAGAGTGGTGACTGGTTCTGTGCACTCCCTTTTGCTTGCATGCTCTTGATACACACAATACAGTGAATAATGTCATCGATTTCCTTCAATTACATTGCAAAGGATTACTTTTCACCCAGGGAATAAAAGTTTACCAGAGTAGCTTTTGCATCACTCAACAACAGAATCCAGCATTTACCAAATGACTAAGGAGCACACAGGAGGAGGGAAAAAGTCATTTACTTAGCACTCTTTAATTCTTTGTGGCATAATGAGAGTATATTAGAATTTATGGCTAAATAGCGCATATATTTTTTCCCAGGAGAAAAGCCTTTCTTAACCTTCTCATTTCTGCAGCACTCAGGAGTTACAAGATCCAAGTCCACTCATAAATGTGGTGTCCTGCTGAAAGTGGTTTGATAAAATTTCGATTGAAACCAGTTCAATGTTCTGCCATGTTTTCAAAACACAGATCAAAATGCTAAACCACTAGAATTTAAAAAACCCAAGCTTTAATGATGGTGGATAAAATTAGTTACTTGTTCTTTAAAATGGGATCATTTATTCTTAATTAAGTGGGGGGTTTTCATTATTTGATTACATAAAGATTTGGATTGCAACACAATAACTTAGGAAGATCCGTATGGCTACAGGAGAAACCCTATATCCTGTGACAAATCCAATAAACACCAGGGTATTTGGTTCATAGAAATAAAGCATTTATTAAAATATTTTGCTGATTCGCTAAGGTATTGGGAGACATTTTGCTGAGTGCATAGCATTACATTCCCAGAAGGAGATCTGTTTTATAGTGAAGTTGTTAACAAATTTGCTGATGGGATAAACTGTGGGCACTAACAAAGCAAAGGGTATATGAAAAGGTTGTAAGGACTAGATGCTAGGACTAGGAAGGGTGGAGAGAAGTACAAACATGAAACTGCTTTCTCCACCTCTGCTTCTGCTTATATAGAGAGAAAAAAGGTGAAAGATATGGGTTTTTTCATCATTTGCTGGTCTAAACAGAAAATATAAACTTTCACACATTGTAATATCTTTAGTTTTTAAAAAGAAGTAAGGCAATCAAGGAAATGTGGTACTCCTGTATTTCAAAACTGAAACAGATGTGATTTGTGGTAGGAAGGGGAACATCTCCCTGAGCACTGTTCGAAGCAGCACACACCCTCCAATACATGCTGTGTCAGCATAGCAGGACTCACAGTCCCCTCCATCATCCAGTGCATATCACTGCTGCAAGTTCCCCTCCTTCAAACATCATGGTCAACAGCAATCAACTTCAATATGTAAATTGTGAAATATATTTTAGACTAGTACAAATAACAGTATTTTTAAAACTCATACTGAAAAATTAGGAATAAATACTGTATTAGAAGGGAAAAAAAAATTTACAACTCCATGTAAGTGTGCCGCTGCAGTTCTAAGGAAGGCTTCTGGCTCCCTCTAGGGGTTGCTACCTGTCCCTTTAAAAAGGTATTTTTTGAACATACTCTATAAAAACATTTCTCTTCTACATCCTAGTAAGGGAGAAGAACTATATGATTCTGACATAACTAGACATGCCAATAGTATATTTTAAATGTTGGGGGAAGAGATGCTTTTTTTGCCCCATGTGGAAAAAGTAACATGTATAAGAAAAAGTCTTTTTGTTTACCTTAAGTGCAAAAATTCATAGTGCATTTTTTCATAAATCTTCACAATCTCCTAGCTGTTTGTGAATAAAATATTTCGAACCAAAGCAATTATGTCCAAATCTCTATAATTAATAATCTCACAACAATCTCAGACAAACTCTGATGTGGACCATCAGTAATTATTTTTTCTTGAAGTAAAATCATCAGTCATATTTATGCATGTCATCACTTTCAGGTTTTGTTCTTGCTATTATTCTGAATGGTGTTAAAACACCATTATTTGATAGGTTAAAACACCTATTTGATAGGTTTCGAACACAAGTATAGGCTGTAATTTCACTTTTAAAAATTAAGTGATTTTTAAAAGTGAAATTGCAGCCTATACTTATGTTCAAAACCTATCAAACAAATGAATGACTTTGTTGTAAATCCTAAAGACTTATGTAGTTACATCTCAGCTGAACATCTCCTTGTACACGCTGCACAAGGAATAAGCAACCCACTTCAAATTAAGCCCAACAGTAACATAAGAAAAAATAGCAAGAAAGAGAAGCAGTAAGATTATTGTTTGTGATCAGTTACAAAACACATTCCTCTACACATACACTAAACGAAGTAACAAGGCCTAAAAGTCTGTGTGCTTCTTCCCTGCACTGACCTGTCATCTATACTTTGCATTTAACAGACTGCATCATTAAAGCATTTTTAACCATTTTAAAAGGACCTTTTTAACAGTTACCATCAGCTCTTGGAAATGTCATCACTGGCTCACCTCCCTGAAGAGTAAGTGTGTGTGGATCAAGCCTGGCCCATTTGTGTGAATCCCTTGTAGAGTCGATCAGCTGAGGATGCTCAGTGAGCTTTGCATCAGCAGATGGCTGGGGGGCTAGGAAGTACTTGCAGCAAAAGTTTAATACAAAAATAAGCAGAAACAACTTCAAACCCAAGCAAGTCAACACATGCAGTAAGACTAAAAGCAACTCTGGGTACCGGTAATGCATTGCCACAATGTCTGTAACTTGCTCAACTCAAATCTAATCAAAAGTTTGGAAGCCTGTCCAGGGAAATGCAGCCTGACCTCTCAAACCACTGAACAAAGCGAGTCACGAAGCAGCACGGCAACAACAAAGCCATTGCATGCATGCCCGCTGCACTTAGGGGGATTAGCGGGGGTCAGGCTCCCATGGCCGCACCTGCAAAGCTCAGCACTATGACATTAGCTAATATCCTGCATAAATCATATTCCTTCTGTTTTAAAAGCAAATAAATAGCTGTGCATGTGTCCTTTGACCTTCATTGCTGGGAAACCTATGCAGTTTATCTTTATGGCAATAGACCACGCTCAGCTACCACTGCTGGCAGGACAGTCTCTCAACTGTTTTAAGTAGAAATGTACTAAGTAGTAGCCATACCCATCAAGATTTTTTTTTTTTTAAATCCTTAAGAAGTGGAGAGGACTTTAGGAAATGTGAAATAAGGAAATTTAAGAAATTATAGTAGACCATATCTATGAACCATACAGCTAGAACTACAGCAAGAAATGCCTCATTAGACATTTATGGTATAATATCAAAAAAGTCCAAACTATAAGTCTGATTCAGGAAGCGTATGAGCTTTTGATCTTATTTCATAATACAAGGACAGACAATGAATTTTTGCCTGCCACAGTTTCTATACTCAACATTTCATGTAAATTCCAGCTCAGATCCCAATTACAGGTTCAGTCTACATGAAAACACTATAAAAGCATTTATTCTTAACCAGAAACCTGCAAATACCAAATATATAGATGTTGCATAATAACTCATATTTTAATAAATTATTGGAACTGTTACTAGCACTATTACTATTTACTAGACCCTAAACATGGCAATAGTTTCTTAAATAACTTCTCTCCTTAGAGGGTATCATTAAGAAATTAAGAAATACTTAATCTTAATGGGGGAGTATAAAACAAACACATCATATTGAAATAATCTGGTTTTTTGAACTCTAATTTTACAATAGATAAATCAGTATCTTGTGAACCATGCATATAGAAAAATAGTTTGTTGGGTGGGGTTGGGGGACAGGGATGGTAGAGGGGTGGGGGTTTTTCTTTTTCAAGAAACTACACAAAAAAATTGGGTGTATACACACAAAATAACTACTCTGATATTTTTCTGTTATTTATATTGTACGGTACTGTAGGGACATGGTATAGTACCTAACTAATTGTAGGATCCTTTTATGACATCTAAGAGATTTTAAACAACTTCAGATATCTAAGCCAGGAAGGAACTGGGAAAAAAAATCCATTAATTTTAATAATAATTCTATTGATGTGCAATAAAGATATATATTCTGATATATCTTCTCACATAGCCAGAATATTTATGGCAAAATAATACAAATAATAGAATATATGTAATACATTATATTAAGTAGCAGAAGGAAATTATTTAATAATTAGAAAGCAAATTAAAATGTTGATTTAAAATTTAATTCTAGCTTCTTTTCAAACTGTTAAAAAAATCTCTATTAAGACATAAATGTCATTTATAATTTCTACATAATGATGCTGTAAAAATTAGATCTGGAATATGCTATAAAATTACATAAATGAAAGTGCATAAACTGCACAAAGTAACACAAACACAAATGTAACATTATTATAATTCATTTCAAAATCAATACATTTGACTGGCTGTACTAACCAATGAGAATTCCGCTTTCTTATGAAAATACAGCTGTGAAACAAGACTGGAATAAAAGATATTCAGGTTTCTTTTGTACACGGGATTTAATTTCACTTTGAAGTTTGGTAATCCACACTCTATTCCAGAACTGTCAATGCTCCCTTGCACAATATTTTGAGGAGGAACAGACAGTATATAGCTTATAGGAAAGGCCCAGATCCTATCTACAAGCAGGACAAAGGAGGAGAGCACAAACCTAAGTATGATACAGAATCCTGAGAGATTGGGTATCAAGAGGTAAAATGACTTGTCTGAGATAATACTGGACTGTAGCATTCTTGAGAATGTAAATGCAAATCTTGAATTTAAACACAAGGCCATGTTTTTTCTATTTTATTAGATAAATAAACAGTATATGTAAAATGTGACCTTTCATGACATCACTAACAACTACTTTGCTCAGTCAAACTCAACTTAATGTCACAGCTTTTTTCTTTCTACTTTTCTTTTTTCCTTTTAATTAGATTGAAAGCAAAGACTTGATACAAAAATCTGCTTTAGCACAATGAAAAGCACAAGAACAGCTGATAATCTGAAAACCTCAAGCTAGCTTCAGTCATGAGTGAGTTTTAATCAGAATTTGGCAATTGAAATGTATTTGGAGCAATCTATATGAATCAGCTCAGACAGAGGTTTTAATGATAAAAATGAAACATCGAAATAGCAATAGACATGCAAAAGGTTTTCTAAGGCAAAAGTAGTGGGACTGAGTACTGGATTTTCCCCAATACTCTTATTTGAAGATAAATCTGACCGAATTCCCTCATCTCAGTTTTAAGGAAAGATTTAAAAGCAAAAGGGAAAAAAAACCTACTGAAACAGAAAACAAAATCAAAACTCAAACACTACCACTATTTCTGGCAGGAGTTTCTTGTTTATAACTTAATTTGCTAAGTCCATTCTCTTATAAGCTAAATTTAGGTAACTAATAAACTAACCTAGAAGAGGAACAGAAAATCTGAGATGACTTATACAAATTAATTTTAGTTCAGTACTGTTTAGGTATACAGTTTATATGAGCTCACTTGGTTCAAGACTATTTTTTTGATGGATACAGCCTTCTGTTTGTTCAGCTGTAGAAAAGAGGAATGCTATCCAGATTGACAGTGAAAAAGAGTAAAGAAAATTTCATAAACTGAAGATTCCATAATTATGATACCAGCTCCAGATATAAACTTGAAAAAAAAATTAAGCAGCATTACAACTCCTGAACTGAGATGTAAAGCCAATATATAATCAGCAATATAACAAGAGAACAGAAGGAAGTAAAAAAAAAAACAAACCACCAAACAAAAAACCCCACACCAAACCCAAAACCTACCAGAAAAACTCTACAGATTGTGTACTGCGTTTTTTTCATCTTCAGAATTTAATTAGTCCAAAAAGAATATTTTCATCCCTCTCTGCCATACACATATCTGTGCACTGACATAAATATGTATTTGGCAAACAGGATAAGCTTAAACTTTAATAAACAGTAACTCCAATGTGTTTCATAATTTTTCTAAATAGTAGAGAAACTCATTTGGACTGCTTTGAGAAAACTGTATCTTCTTCATGGACTAACATACAAAAGTACTTAAATAAAGCCTTATGTATTTTGGTTAGACACCTCCACCATGTGGGACCTGCTGTTTTGTCCCCAGTTCCCAAAGGCTCTGCAGCACTACCAGGGACCTGAACCTGAAGAAGAGATCACAGAGCTGCCAGCTGGAGTTTGTTCTGACCACGCCTGGAGCACTAATGATGATAATACACAGAAAGGCAAACTGATGCTTTACCTGAAAACAAGCAACTAAGGCCAGCAGGGGGACCCATAAGGCAGAAACAGCCATGAAGCTCTACAGTTGTGACAAATTGTGAGTGTTGCACTGTGTACCCCCTTCCCAAGGGCTTCCCACAGACTGTGCAGATCTTTAAGTACACTGCCCAGTACAGAGAGCTCCTTGTGCCATTCTTCTCAAGAGTATTGGTTTTATTTCATTCTTCTCCCACACTGCTGCCATCCTCGCTTAACCAGCCAGCCTGGGAAGCAAGGTGACCCGGCTGGAGGGTTAGCTTGCCCTGACAGTTTTGACAGCAGGACAAAGGCCCTGTGCCTCCACAGGCTAGTTGGTAAGAGATAGAGGTCAGCCAGTCAGTCACCTTCTCTGAAGTGGCTCAATTCAATCTGCTTTTGAAAGAGTAACAAAATTTAATTAGTTTTACTGCATTGATCATCCCTGGTGTTTCTTACCTGCAGGTCAATGCAGGAGAGCAGCTGGAAAACAACAGTTTCACATAGAATCATAGAATATTCTGAGTTGGAAGGGACCCACGAGGAACCCTGAAGTCCAGCTCCTGGCCCTACACAACGCCATCCCCAAGAATCATACCACGTGCCTGAGAGCATTGTCCGAACACTTCTTGAACTCTGTCAGGCTTGGTGCTGTGACCACTTCCCTGAGGAGCCTGTTCCAGTGTTCAACCACCCTTTGGGTGAAAAACCTTTTCTTAATATCCAGCCTAAACCTTCCCTGACACAGTTTTCCTTGGTTCCTGTCACTGGTCTCCAGAGAGAAGAGATCAGTGCCTGCCCCTCCACTTCCCTTCGTGAGGAAGTCATAGACAGCAGCCTCCTCCTGATGCTTTTACAGTAACATCACAGGAAACAAGAAGCCAAAAACACAGTAAAAAGACTTGAGCCCTTCGAGTCAAAAGAACAATTAATCACATCAAGCCGTTAAAACATTTTAAGCAACAAGAAGATCTACCTTGATATTCCTTTATTTTATGATAACAAGGGGCACTAATCTGCAGTTCTAGCTACACTATTAGACCTGTCACCTCACTCTGACCAATTCAGTGCAAGCCATTAGGTAATATTTGCTGCCCCAGTTCCTAATTTGCAGCACTAAATGTCATTAACGTGACATAATTTTTTAATCTGTGTCAACACTAACTGCCAACAGTACCCTGCACTGCAATTTACCTGGAAAATGTAATTTAATCAAATAGCCATGCACAAAGGGCTCCAAATAGTCTCCAAATCCTGGGATATCTGGCAGTGAACCTAAAGTAATTTTGCATTTTCAGGCCTCGCTAGAGAAAACTCTGCAATTTTGTGCAAAATAGAGATAAATGACAAAGACAGGGCAGCAACAACATACAGGCTACTTTATGATTTTAACCTGTTGTCACAGACTTGCAATTTGTTCTCACCTTTTTACTGCTACAAACATTACTGGACCTCTACGGTACAGCTCTTACATAATATATATCTTAATTACTTTTTAATGCAACACTGCCAGTTTGGAAATGAATTTGCAGGTGTTTTTGTGATATCTAGATGGCTGCACTAGATCACCATAGTAATCCCATGACTAATATCCTTAAGAAGCTTCCCATACTGATGCCATTGTAGTTTTAGCAACTAACCACTTCTGACCAGATCCTTGCTCAATGTAAATTGGATAGAACAAATTTAGACGAGGTATGAGCCATGTGTCTTTGACATAAAACTAAAGAAAGTTCCAGACATCTGCCTCAACAGGATTTTGTTCAAAAAACACTCCCACATACATAGTTATAAATATACAGAAGGTTGTATATATTTATTCTAGAAACATATATTTGATAAGGATGACCTTCTCTGCAGATTGAATCGGAAAAGTTTGTTGTGGGAACAAGAACCATGGAAATGAAAAAGGGTGCAGACAGCATTTTGTTTGATCACAGCTTATGTTCAGAGAAAATACCACAGCAGTGCAAACAAATTGGAAGGATGTGGTGGTTTGCTTTTTTTTCCCCCCAATTAGATATTTAATAAAATGCACAATTGAGCCATCAGTATGTAATGCAATTTAACTATCTGCGGCTGTATTTATACCATTAACATCAACTGCCCACACACATATGGAAATACAGTACAACCTTTAGTTCCTCGAACACAGGGAGCTGAACTGTCCGAGCTTTCTCTCACTATAGAAGCAAACTTGCTCTTATGTGGGGTCGGTTCTAGCCGGGAGATGGCAGCAGTAGGCAGAATGATTGCAGTGGTTCTCTCCTTTATTTTAAGTATACGCTTTCGCGGTCCTGAGGTCAGCATTAACAAAAATACAAAAAAAAAGACTGCAAGGAGAGAGAAGGGGAAAAGCATTTTTCAAGGTCACAATATTTACAGTTACACTGACCTAGTACATTTGTGGTTTCTGATACTCAGTGTTAATTCAACAGTAAGGAAGGCAATTAAAATTAACACAAGAGATGATATGCTTATGGTTCCTATGGCAATTCATGACTACTGGATAGCAAGTGTGGCTGCCGTTTTAACAGTTGCCTTCATGCCATTTAATGGACAAGGAATTTTTTAAAATTATTTTTACTTCAAAGAACAGTACAGTCTCTCCCCCTCTTATCCCTCTTTCTTTTCTTCATTGTTGATAGATCCCTCCAGAGTCCACCACAGAACTCCTCAGACTGGTTAAACAGGTCTGAGACTCCTCAAGGGCTTGTGTTATCTCTCCTCTGGAGTAAGTACTTCAAACTATTCATCCGGCAGTGTCACCGCCACAGCTAGGGCTGCTACCACTCTGCTTGACCATGGTGTTAGGAAAGTGGCAAAGGTATTAAAACCTCACTACCTGAAAAGGGTTCTCACCAGTAAAACATTTCCATCCAATGTTACTTACACTATTTTCTCAGACTCATGGCTGCATCTAACACTTTTTTTTTAAATGGGTTTAGATGTTTTTAAATAAAGCAGAAATATTCAGTGAATATTCAATGACATTTTGAAAAATGAAGGGAGGAAAAGTAAAAAATATTTCCGACAAACATATTTCAATTAATTCTAAAAGAAGAATGACAGCATCAAAAAACAGGCAGAAGAGTAAGCAAATGAAAGACTTTGGGCACTGTTAAGGGACTTTCCTTAGAAGAAGCTATGGCATGGATGGAGTCTTTATTAGAAAGTATTTTGTAGATACTAGGAGAAGAAATGTCCACATTATGGTATTTGCCACAGATTTACGAAACAAATTACAAACAGAAAAAGAAAAAGCTGGATGGCACTTGACCACTGGGTTAGCAGGAAATATTTTCCAAAATTAAAAGGAAGACATCAATCACCCTGTGACTGTCATATCTTTACTTTTTTCTCAAAATAATGCCTGATATTGTGACAGTGTATTGCAACCCCTTGTCTTACCACTGGCCGAAGTGGCAGAGCACTGAAGGCAAAACCTAGCACAGGTCCTCTGGGGCCAGAGAGGGGAATCTAAAATGTGTAATGTAATAAACAGAGGGCATAAGGCCTGACAGCAACCCTCTCCCCTAAAAGTCAAAGAGATTAAACTACTAAATAAACAAAGAAAACCCCTTGGTATTGGCAGCAATAGAGTTTGGTGGGCTTAAAGCTGGGGAAATAATTTTCTTTTCAGCAACTTGTTAACAGAGACAAGATTTTTCACATGTAAATACACTGAAACATACAGTCTTATAAAGAACAGGCATTTTCTTAATTTATTATTACCATATTATGCCTTTATTTTGCAAAAGGATTTAAAGGTTAAAGAAAAGAGTTTTCACAAAATCTGCGACTTCTTTCTTCCTTTTCTTTTCCATAAATTAAGCTCTTTTAAACAAAGTAAGATGAGATATGCTGAGAATTTATCTCCATGGCAGTCATTTCAGAGGCAATCAAAATTTCAATAGGACATGAAAAGCTACTTAAAAAGAGAAAAGTGTTTGTGAATTTTCTAAGAGGGGAGAAAATAAGACAGTTGTTTAGTTTACCATATAAGAAAAAGAAACTATCTTTGATTACAGTGCACTGTGGGCTTAAAGCTAAGCAGGAGATATACTACTTAGTAAACATGATTTCCCTCATTCTTAAGAAGGTTAAGAAATGCTATCACCAAAATACTTGTCTTTGTCAATCACAATAACTGAAATAACACATAAGACTCATGCTGTAAGAGGGAATAATCCAAAACTGGCATTTTAAACATTTAAAATAAAAGCACCCTTCCAGGATGGATATTTCATATATTGGAAAAGACCTCTAAGATCATGCAGTCAAATGGCTAACTCAGCACCGCCAAATCCACCACCAAGCCATGTCTCTGAGTGCCACTTCTACACATCTTTCAATTATCTCCAGGCATGGTGACTCCACCACTTACCTAGGCAAATTATTCCAGTGCCCAGACACCCTTTCAGTGAAGAAAATTTCCCTAATATTCAATCTAAATTTCCCCTGATGCAACTTGAGGCCATTTCCTTTTGTCCTGTCACTTGTTACTTGGGAGAAGAGACCAACCCCCACCTGGCTACAACCTCCTTTCAGGCAGTTGTAGAGAGTGATAAGGTCTCCCCTGAGCCTCCTCTTCTCCAGGCTAAACAACCCCAGCTGCCTCAGCCAACCCCCTCAAGACTTAAGCTCCAGACTCTTCATCAGCTCCACTGCCCCTCTGTGGACACTCTCAGCACTTCAGTGTCTTTCTTGTAGTGAGGAGCCCAGAACTGGACAAAACACTGAAGGTGAGGCCTCACCAGTGCCCAGTACAGGTGGACGGTCACTGCCCTGGTCCTGCTGGCTACACTATTGCTGATACAAGCCAGGCTGAGATTGGCCTTCTTGGCCACCTCGGCACTAAGTCTTACCTTTAAATCATCTGTGTAGAAGTTGCTATGAAGGAGGTGGAAAAACAAGAAAATCTGTTTTTAGAATTTTGGAGATTTTAGGTGATAATGAGAAGCCTCAAAAATAATCTCATTGCTCCAGATTTTTTTCTTTCAGTATCATATCAATACTAATTTAAAGCACCATCTGTAGGTTTCTCTCCATTATTTGGCAATTTTGCTGAACTGAAAATGCATTAATTCCCAATTAGTCATCTACATGACTATGTCCAACATAATGTAATACTTTAACACAGTCAGTAACTGAAAGATTTGGGACAGAATGCTAATTTCTCAGACTAAACCAACATATTCTAATAAAGAATGAAGAGGCAGAACTTCTTTGGCATTCAAAATAAGGGACTGACATAGCATAGGAAACAAAAATCAAAGAAAATAAGGATGTGAAAGAGAAAGGTGAACAAAATTTGCAGGTGAGTGTAGAACTCTGAAGAATTTCTCCTTAAAAGCTACTACACCCAAAAGGAATAGTCCATTTGTATGACCAGAGCATTTAGGCAGAATGAGAAAAGCTAGGCAATTTTTGTATAACTAAAACCCATAAAATGCTTTAAATAAGAAGCAATATAAAAAACCCCACAACTTTAATTCCTCTCAGATAATGCAATTACTTGGACTGGCACAGCTTTACAGTACACTGAAATCCTTTATTAGATACTATCTGTTCCACTATGTACTTTTTTAGAAATAAATACGCTTTTGTAATGCATTTGGCTGAATCTAGAAGGAATTGTCAGAGAGGAGACAGACTAGCATGGTTAGCAGCAACAAAAAATTGCACCAAGTTGGTTTTCATCATTTTCAGTGGCACTCATGAAAAAGAGAACACTTGAAAGCTTGCTATGTTAACTGTCCCTCTTTCAAATTTGCACTACTTCATCTGGAAAAAAACCTGTGGATTTTTCAGGGCCAATGCAAATCTGATTTAGAGCTAAAAATCTTAAATAATTTATTCCTGAAGTTCCATTCTCATGTTAATGTTGTGCACCTTGAAATTATGTTAGATGCAAGAGGACAAGGGGAAACTTCTATTTGAAAAACCACTTCATTGCAATGTCTAACCTGATTAACATCTTGGAAGTACCAAAGGCTACTGCTTCTTAACAGGAGAGCACGTGCCCAGCTTTATGTTGCCACATAGAAATGCAGCTGGCACCCAAGTGCAGCTTGTATAGTTTGCAATCCCATATCACTATATCCTCCCTGCTTAGCAGTCGTTTCCAAGTGGACTGTGATACAGATAGATCCAGTCCTCTAACATGGTGTTTAGCACCCATCTTCTCATGTTCAGGTCACTGTATGGATACAAAATGTAAGCAAGAATTTTAGGCTCATTTTAAGTGAAGATTGTCTAAGACCACAGAGTCAGCAACCAACATCAGTGCCTTTATACATGCAATGCACACCCACTCAAATGCTAGTATAACCTAAAAGACAATTTGCCAAAAGACCAGAGTCTATCCTGGTGCCTACGCTAAAAAGTATCATCAGTGGCAGAAGTTTCTGGGTACTTCTGGGTCAAGGCAGGACAATCAACTACTTCACACTTCTGAAAGATAGATTGTTTCTTTTAAAACAGGTAATTTCTCAAGTGCATCTCTCAAAACACTTGGAGAGCAAAACACCCTTTTAAACTGGTATGTGCATTCTTCATGGCAAATGGCAGCATATGCAAAATATGTGACCTCCATATCTGTGCATAACAGTACATTTTACTGCTAAATGCCAATTTTTCAAACCATGGCCCATAACATTTCTCAAAGTGTAACATCATACTTCAGCATCACTTTCATTCTTGATGCACAAAATCTGTGCATTGCCCATTGTAGTTAACTCTGCACTCAGCAGGTTTTATTGTTAGGAAATAGCTCACAGAAAAGATGGAGCTCCATTTATTTTGAGCTGTGGAATTTAACTTATAATTGCCTAATTAGATTTCAAAGCCCACTGACAAACACCATCTAACTCTATTTGAATATCTCCTGATACAGGCAATGAAATGACCCCTACAAGATGTGGGAGCTTCGTTAACGATGAACAATTAGGAAACTAGAAAAGTTTTAACAAACACAGAGTGAGCATTACCGTCAACTACAATGGCTGTTGTGATTTTGGGATTTATGGCAGATTTATGCCTTGGTGTATGCTATAGTACATTTCCTACACACTCAGAAGCGACTCCTAGCATAGAAACCAGGTTTCTTTAACTGAATTTAAAGAAGAGGGCAAAAAATATAAGCCTGCGTTCCTTTCTGAAACAAAATCTTCAAAATCAAAAGCCTTTGATTTCTCATATGTATTGTAGCATCCTCTCTCCAATTCCACTTTACACACACACTTAAGAAAACTTGACTCAGTTCTCCACAACTAAAAAGATTGATTTAACAGAAGTTTATTTCCAGGTAGGTACACACCAAAATTAATGCCAGACCTTCAGAATGCAAAAAACACCAAAAAGAAATCTAATTTCTTCTAATTTTTTCCAGAATTTTCCGCACAATATTTAGAATGAGTGACTGTTCACAGGACAGACCCATGAGCCTCAAAAGCAGCAGTACACTGAAAACAAACTAGTGGAAGAAAGAGACAGAGGGAGACGGAGAGCAAGAAACAGAGAGCGGGCAGAAAAAAGAAATGAAGGAGTTGCCATAGCCTTACAGAAATCTTATAAGGTGAAACAAGCCTGGTGATCCTTGTAAATGAACAAGACTCTATGCTGCAAAGGAAGGAAAAAGAACCACATTAGTTCTTACCAATATGACTCAGAGGAAAATTCCTTCCTATTCCAAAAATCAAACAGTTAGTCTATCCTGACTGTGCACGCACAAGTCACCATCCATCCAAGTCGCTTCAGATCCCAGCCTTTCCTCCCCGGCTTTGGCACAGCACCCCAGCGTATCTGCTTCACTGGGTCTTAAACCACCACCACGTTTCTGGACCACCCAGAATTTACACCATCAGTTCCCATCTGGCAAAACACAGCCCAGCACAAAGCCTCGATCTAAAGCTAAGCTGAGCATTCTGACTTAGGTTACCCTGCAATACTACTGGCAGTGCACTGACCGAGATCAGAGGAAGAAAGGGAAGTCGGGAAAGGGATGTGAGGAGGCAACAGGCCTGGGAGAAAAAGGTGTGCAAAGAGGAGGCATGGGGGCAAGCAGCAGCAGGGTGGGGGAGGCATGGAGAATGAAATGCTAGCAGCAAGATTGCACTTGAAGAAAACATCCAGTTTCACCTACAGAAGTTTTACACAGCAAAGGAGTGGTAGCAGATGGGGAAGTGACTTTACATCACTCTTTGAACCATGGGCACTTAGAATCTACCCTTTGTCTCTCTTCCTCTCCTTTGTTTTTAACTGCAAGGAAGGCACAAAAGCTGCCTGCAGCCTAGAAGAGAGGAAAAAAAAATCTATCCAATTAGATTTGCCTGAAGACAATTATTTTTTCCTTCCTTTCACCTCCTACTTGAAAAACTAAGACACAACTCATTACATTCATTACAAAGATGAGAACATCCCTGCTGCTATGGAATTTAATAACTGCATGCAACTTCACACATCCCATTCAAAAACACACACTGACATTACTGTCCTACATGAAAGGATACCATGGCTGCCTTTTCAATAGCAAAACTTCCCACATCTTTCTTTCAACAAAGTATCTTCTGAGAGAGGAAGAAAGCAATATTGTGAAAGCCACTGTCACTTAGTACTTGCATTTACCACTATTGCAGCATCAGTTTACAGAAGCAAATGGAAGTGTCGTCTGTTCTCTACTGTGTGATTTCAAGCAGGACTGGCCTGTTCTTCAGCACCTAAGAGATGCTGATGAAATTCAGAATAGGAGAAGCTCAATACCCCACAAAATGGTAAACAATGCTGAAGACAAGAATAAGACAGTTTCAAATGGAGAGAGAGAGGATATGAAATACGATATTAGATTGATATTCTCTTGCTTTTTAATCTCCTTCCTACTGAAAGCTTTTTTTGACTATTTATAGTTATGATACAGTGTGTTTGGTGTGTCAATGTGCTCTACAATAATTCTACCAACAATTCAATTACTAAAAACCCTTTCTGCCATTAGACTGTTAACATCTAAGATTGATAACAAAAGCACAGGGTAATTAGATGGGAACATTTAAACCAAATGGAATTCATGCATTTATTACACACTCAGTTGCTCATCTAAAATTAGGTATCTAATCTGAATATGAATTATGAGAAACAACAATGGGGGGGGGGAAAAACAATTAAAAAACAATATAGGGATAAATGCAATGAGTTTTTCTCTTTTTAGCCATAAGTGCCATTTCTAGTCCTGATTATAAAAGCAGCCTAATGTGATTTCCTCTTTGGTTTATGACTGCAGGCTGGCAGCAAAGCACATTGTTAATTGATCAGCAGAAAATACTTCATTTCTTTTAGTTTATGTTTAAGCTTTGATCTTAATTTCTCTTGTGATTTCTGTCAGGATTGTTTGTCATACTTTAACAAAATCCATGAACCACAGAGGAGATGCTAAGCTTATATCTAGGCATTTCCTTATGAATAATCTTCCTATGGTCTAATTTACATAATTTTATTGTTTAGTGGATTCTTCCCAATGCAGATATATTACTGCCAGCGCAAGTGTACTTACAGTGGTGTCAACACAGTATGCTTCTGAGAGTTATAGTTTGCATATAAAAATCTACTCTGAGGTAAAATATAGCATATACCACAACACAATTCCTCAGAGGAAATTCAGTTAACAGAACATCAGGAGCAAAGTCAGTTAAATTTATCAACCTATATGAATCCAAAACACAAAAAGAAGATGGAGATGTTTAGACCATTTCTAAGAGTTTATGAATCTCCTGGTTTATTTATTTTTGGGGCAGTAATACATGTAGAATTCTGCTTTTGGGATCAAAGTGCTTAAGAATTAAAAATGAAAACTGATAAATAATTTTATATTCAGAAATGTTAGTTTTCTATGACTGAACATATTTGGAAAAAGGCAAAATCAGGATTTATTATTTTTAATTATTGAGCGATCTTATTGGGCCTTGTCCATTCAAAAAATGGAATTTTCAGGGCTGCTAGCACAGTGATCACCTGTTAATGAGATTATAGAATCTAAAATATTATCAGTGTCATAAGAACACTTTCTGACCTCATTGCCCAACACTATACCTGAGCAAGGACCTACAGACCTCTTATCTTTTAATATATGCTACCCTTTTGTGAATCACCTTCACGCCTCGAAATCTTTAAAAGTTTCTTCAGAACCAGGGAAACTGAGACTTAATATACAGGGCAACTAACTGATTAAAATGCCAAACCCCTTTTATTTCTCTTGTTTAAGCAATTTGAGCCTCTCAGTTCTTGATCAGACTCTGAAGGCCTTCTGCACCCTGAGAAACTGTTCCACACTGATCCCAGACCAGGGCATCCACTGAAAGGAGTGTGCATTAATGAAGAGGAATGAGGCCCAGAAAGATTCCTTGAGAACCACCCGTCCAACCTACCTCACCTTCCTCCCACATCTAAGCAAGGCTTCCAGATTCACTATCACTTCACAAGACTGGACAACTGCATTATTAAAATTGGCACTGAGCCAGTCAGCCAGACTACAGAGGGTAACAAGCTCAGGGTCCCAACATTTTGTCACTGAGAAAGACTAAACAAAATGCTTTCTCTCCCTCCATCTTGAGGGTGGAAGGTTAAATTTTTTCTGTGGTTTTCATACGCTTCAATCTAGTTCTATATCTAAGGTAAAGCAAAAATTTTGTGTGTTTTAATTATTAGCTTTGTTGCACATATAAGGAAAAAGTGGGAAAACTGAAAGAAATGCAAATAAGTCAGAGATGATTGCAATTTGCACATTTAGAACGTATAATTAAAAATTTACATTTATATAACAATCCTAGGCTACATTCACATGGCATAATATGTAGAAGACTCCTTCTTGCCCTGCTCCTGAACTATGTCAGTGTGATGTCAAGCCTGAGTTAACAACTCAGCTTCAAGACAGTATATTACTTTAGATTTGTCAAGCTAGTTTGTCAACTCTGAAATTTTAAATACCATTCCCATATCCTTCACAAATAGCCTTCTCATTAGCAACACCTTCGTAAAGAAGTTTTAAATGTATCCTATAAGTGAAGTCATAAAAAGTATAGTAGAAAGTTATATAACAGTAAGAGTTAAGCATCTCAAACATAAGAAAGGAAGTGCTGTAAATAATGAGACTCACCACCACTCCATCCCAGTTAATGAAATAAATTTGATTCTTTGAGGAGCAGTTAGCTTTTTGTCATTTGGCAGTACAACCCATGAAGAAAAAGCTTTCAGTGCTAAATAGGTTCTCTGCCTATGCATGGCTCAAACCAAAGTTTTAAATAAGTATTGTATATTTCCCAGTGCATGCATAGTTTTGTAATGTTTGTTTCCAACTTTTCATGCAATACATTTTTATTGACAAATTTTTTCTCAGAAAGGATTCTTTTTTCCTTTTCTTTATACAAGGGAAACTCCTGGTAGGATTTCCATATAGATGGAGGTTCTCTGTTTTAAGGCCAGTAAGACAACCATTGATTTTGTTTAAAGCGTTTTGGCTCTTCACACCAAATAAAACCTTTGTTGAAAACAAACAAACAAACAAAAAAAGCTAAGAAAATATTTTATAACACCTACCTGGCTATCAAGAGGTATTTCTCCATATCATAAGAACAAAACTGTATAGTTGCTTTATACAAAACAACCATATCTCTCCTCAGTTCATCTAATACTAAACAGATCTCCAGACTAAATTTATTGTCATCACTTTCTCACACACACTTTAACTTCCAAAAAAAACCATGGGATTAAAGAAGAAGAAAAAAAAAAAAAGTAAGTATACATGAATAAAGTGTATCATATTTTGATATTAGAGCAAAACATTCCTAGCTCACATGGACTGCAAAGCATCCTCAAAATAAATGTTTACATGTCAATCCACCTAATTACCTATTGATATTCCTGTAGTTGTGCTTAGGCCAAGGAGGCAAGTGAAAAACTCATACTGATTTCAGTAGTATTTTCTGGAAAGCTAAGAGAACACGGGAAAGCCTTAGGCCAGAAGGATTAAAGCCAAATACCCAGGGGAAAATTTTCAAGTATTTAATGCCACAAACACCAGTTTCTAAGTAGTCAGACATATGTGCACACCCCAGCAGCGTAAACTAGACTGCAGATTTACAGATACCTGAATATACTGTTTAGCCATTGGTATTGTAATAATTAAGACAGAAAAGTTCTTTAAAGTGTTTTAAAAAATGCAGGACTGACATGCTTGCACAGACGCATTAATGCCTTTTTCTACTCGTGTCAGTAAACAAATTCTTGAAAACAGACTTAAACTGACAAAGTTGAATAGTTTGCATAGTAAAATAGATTTCCAAGGGCTGTGATACAGACTACTTTGAAAGACTGAACTCAGATGAAGTTTTAGCAATTGATCTGAAAACCACTGAAAGTTAAAAACTGAAATGCAAGCAAGGCATAACTTCCCTATGTATGGCAGTACATCAGAGCACAATTTTAATAAACAAAGACATTATCTTGTACACATCTACTTCTACTACTGTTTCTACTATGACACTGGTTCATCTCAGCGAATGAAAAATGGTTTTGCCACTCTCAGCAAACAAGGCTTAATGTAGCTGCACAAAACCCACTTGTGTTCATTTTGCTTGATAGATCTTCCCCATCAGATGGATAAAATTACAAAATCAAGCAATTGCAACACTCCCATGTTAGCTTTTATGTAGAGTATTAGAATTTGACATTAGCAGCAAGAGTCCAAGCAAATGTAAGAAATTAGTTACATTCTAAGGCTACACTAATATTCAGGTCACGTCTACCAGTATGGCCTCAGGAAGAGAGTCTTAAATCTGGGAGGATTTTTGGAAGCAATCTGATACTCTCTTACTCTAATTTTAAAATGCATGAAGACTGAGCATATAATCTGACTGTTACTAATACTATATGACATAACATTATACTTCACTTCTCTCTCAACTTATTTCAAATAGTCAGATTATGGCAGTCACTTTTATATATATTTTTTTTTCTTTTTAGAATCATCTTTAAACAAAGTTTGCAAATGTTTCCTTTTACTAATGAATTTGCTTTTTTCTGTTATTTTAATGCATGCCAGAATTATTTTTAGTGCTCCAAATTAAACATTATAGAATTTTTTAAATAATATTAATTATATTTTTTGCCTAGCCTTTTACCTTCATTTCAAAAAAAAATTCAAGTGAAAAATTTAAGTTAAGTAAAATTACCCTACTATTAACCTATTAGCAAATTATATAAACTGTCTTTTTGGTTTGGATTTCATGTCAGTGTACTGAATCTCTATCCTACAATCTTTGATAGAATGACAATGCTTTGATGGAAAGATAATGCAAAAACATTGTATGGGTTTCTAGTCTAAAGCTCTAACAGTCTAAAGATAAGTAATTTTGACAAGTTATTTTTCAACTGAATGACAATTACAGCAGTTAAAGGCCTGGTTTTCAGAAATAAAAAACTGAATAATCTCTTTGACAAAGTTGAAAGTTTGCGTTGGTAGCTGTCAGTCCGTTTTGGAGTTGGTTTTTCTTTCCGTTTTCTGAGGTTAGTGAATGATTTTAAGCTATGCAAATTTTTTCTGTGTAATGCAGAAATGAATATAGAAACTTGATATAACTTTATCACACAAAGTGAAATGTACATATGCAGAGTGAAATATACATATACAGCACAATACGTTTATGTTAAATTGTACTCTTTGATAAAATTCTGAAAATACTGAAGGATATCAAAGGATATCATCCCAAAACTAAATACCTTACTAAATAACTGAAACACAATAAAACAAAGCAGACCAAGATAATTTCCAAGTCTTTATTTCCTAAACTGAGTTTGATTTTCTATTTTAATATGCTACATTCTCACTTAACAGATCTCACAATCATCTCCTATCTCCCTCCCAAAACTCATAATCCACTTGTTTTTTACTTATTATCATGTAGACTCCCAGGACTACAACATATTTCTACAGCACCCATTAGAGGCAGACACATTCGGTAGCATTTAGTCTTTCCGAAATATTCACACCTTTTGACAGCACTGAATTCTTATGAATTATGACTTCTAAATCCAGAAAATAAGTTTAAGAAAATTCCAGTCTGCTTTCTGTGAAAAAAGCATTCAAACAGACCTGAAACAAAAATGTGATTTTTTTTTTTTAAAAATAACACTTTTTGATACAGTACAACACAAATGGAGTCTGTCACGTTACAAGTCTCAAAGCACTTCACAATTTTCAGCAAAAGCTGACAAAACTGTGTCTAGCTAGATATGACACAGAAAACAGATTTTTCAACTATTATCCTGTGTCTTAACACAAGAAGTAAGTGAATCTTAACACAAGAAGTGAATCTTCACAAGTAGGTAAATGTCAAAACAAAGAGCAGAACAAGTTCGAGAACACAGTAGCTATTAGATGTGAGGCTGAAAAGACTCTTGAATTCAGGATTAGAAGTTGGCAAAGTTTCCCTTCAGGGCAAATGGAATTCACCCATGGAAAAATTCGTGCTTCAGACCACACACTGATCTGTCTTTGGTTATGCAAGAAGACTACTTCCAGAATAGTGCTAAAATCCATGTGCTACATAAAAATAAAGCTCTAATAATAGAAGCAGAGCACCAAATATGGGCAGAAACTAATACAATTTCTACAGTAATACCTGTGTGAAAAGCAACAAATACATTTTTTTTTGTATCTGGTCTACACACATGACCACAACAACTTGTAAATATTATCTCTATGTGAAATATTATCTCTAACACCTACAATCTGAATTTTTTCAGTGAGGAACATCCTTTTGTTTCAACATTCCTTGCAGAATCACAACATCATCACCACAAAAAAAAAAAAAAAAAAAAAAAGCTGAAATTTTATAATAGTCTCATTATTATTATTATTTTGCAAATGTTTGGTATGTGAAGGTTGATAGTAAAACAGTCAACAGAGTCAGAGAATTTATAAGGAGAAGCAGTCACTAGTCCCAAAGATTGCAAGGTTGCTCTGTCTCTCCCTCTGTAACACAGAGCCAGTCAATGTAAGGCTGAGACCTGTCAAGGTAAAAATTCCTATCATTCTTGTAACTCCCAAATATTTTAAGCTGATATTTAAGCTGATATGCAGAGGAGCTTCTTGATGTAATAACACATGATGAACTAGCGCTGGACATATCAGTACAAAAATGACAATCTGTACATCTGAAGAGTCATTTTAACTAGCTGATTGTCTGACACATATATAACACTTCTGGAAAAAAATGGTTTGAGTAACACTGAAGTTAGGCAGACATATTTGAGTACTGCACAG
>WEIV01010335.1:65032-152325 GCA_013390005.1 Calyptomena viridis | reverse complement strand
AAGGAAGGAAGGAAGGAAAACATTAAAAAGAACAAAAGAAAGAGAAGGAAAATGTGGATCAACTAAAACAAGCTCAAAACCCCTACTGTTAGTGACCTAGATGTTAGGGAAGGGAAGGAAAGGGCTAGAACTTGAGGATATGCTGATGCTGATTTGTGACCATGCATGATGGCCAAACTTCTTAATAGTGGTTAATGATTCCAGGTGCCTCAGTTTCCAGTGACAGAAGTGAGCCAGGCTTGCACGCCAAGAGTGCCCTGAAGAACCACAGGTACCCTACACTCAGCCATACTGCTCTCTGGACAGCCTCAGTCCACCAACAGGCTGGGTCAGCAGCCTCTGCAGCCATGTCCTTTTTGCCCCTGTGCTCACCAAGCTGACCTTGGTCTGGACCTCTGTCCCTCTGTAACACCCTGGCCCTCACTGTGGAGAGAGAGTGAGTCCAACAGCAGGAGCCACAGTGGCCCCTTCAGCCTCCTCCCTGCAGCACCAAACCTCTGCACATCAGAAACTAGGGGTTTGGGTTTTCATTTAAAAATAAAGCCAGCAGCAGGTTCCTATGGCAGCTCTCTGCCTGCTCCTCATCAGATGCCCTGTCTGGCCAGTTGCCATGCAAGGGGGCGTGGAGGGCCAGGCTTCTCATGTCTCCAGGCCACCGCTGTCTCCCCACACTTCACTAATGGAAGCGCCTCCCACAGATCACCAAAGGCCACATGAAATTATTACTAATGACAAAAGGAACCACAGTGGTACCAGTGGACCCTGATGCAAGGGCAGTTGCTCACAGTGGCCATAGGAGCTGCCCTGCTGCCCACCCTGAAGGGTTTCCCCAAGACTTCACACCTCACACCCTTGCATAATTATGGTTCCCACACACCCCAAAATACAGCCATCTCTGAGGCAGCTGTCCTGCAGCTGCTGTCACCCAGAAATTCCCACAAAAAGCTGTTTCTAGCAGTGTTTGCCTGAGGTATGAGGCCACGGCAGGGCCCATGCACCCAGCCTGCACCACCTTCCTTGCTTCAAGCCACACTCAGTGGGAAAGCTGAAATGTCATGATCAGAGCTTACAGGATGGAGTGGTGGAGAATTTTGTTCCCCCTCTCTAGAAAGCCCAGGCCAGCCAGTGAACATGAGCCAACACTGCTCAGCAAAACCCACCCCCTGGCCCCCTACCATTTCCTCCTGATGAATGAGCTGCAACACACTCCAAAGGTGAGAAGGCCCAGCCAGACCCATATGTCACAAACCTTGGCAAAACTGTGGTAAAAACCTGTGAAATAGGCTTTTTTTTTTTCCTCCATTCTGTTTTCACTTTTTATTCATGTTTTGGGCTCTGTGCCCCAGTACAGCATCCCAAGTGAGTTGGGGCTGCAAGGACGGGGATGGCAGAGCCCTGAGCATTTTGGGGTGGAAAGGAGGGCAGGCATCAGCCTGAATGAATGCTGCGCTTCTCCTAGAGTGACGTCAGGCCACCTTTTCTGCTTGAATTGTAGTAAAAATAAATACAGCTAGAATGTGAAGGCATGGTTTGGAAAAGGATAAAGGGGACATTTCACCATTGGTCTCACTGAAGTGGAAATGATTTCTGATAGCCAGCTGGAAGCTGGCACAGACATTAGGCTGAAGTTGAGAGTTCATGCAGCTGGGGTTTCATAATACCAAATTGCTAGTCTTTCATTTATTACTTGAGTCAGATCCTAAAATCTTATTTATATGATTAGTCCCTCTGGGCTATATCCTTATTTCTCTTACACCACACTGACTCAGAGGAGGGGATGTCTGTGAGGCAAAGCCTCCTCATTAAAAGGTCCCTGTAGAATGGAAAAATAAAAGCCAGCTATGGTAATGTCTTGTAGCCTGCAGCTAAGAGGCACAGACCAACACAGAAATGAGCTACACTCCAGGCAGCATTCTTCAGCAGAACTAGCACAGCCTTCCAGAGTCCTCCACTCCTTCCTTCTTCAGATGAACTTTCAGTTCAAGTACCTGGTACTAATCATCCAGGTCACTAATTTTTTGGGTCCAATTTACCTCAAAACTTCCTGCCTCTCCACACTGAGCAACGTGGCAAAGTATAGGAAAGCCAGAGATGGCTGGCTCGACAGCCTGGCTCCTTCATTTGAACCACTAGCCAGGAGCCCAGGACATCGTGATGAACAGGTCAGAGTGTCACATAGCATGGATTCAGCCATTTTGTTGCAGATAGGGCCGACTTAGAGAAGTGTGGGCAGAAAATGTTACATCATGCTTGCTCTGGAGGCTGGCAGCTGCTGGCAGAGCAGGTGCCCTTAGTAGTGCAGTATCACCCTCGTTATGGTTTTGAAGAAAGGATATACTGAGTAGGATAAAAGGAATTGGAGAACCCTCTAGCAAAATGATAGGCAGAGGGTGAGGAGGTGAGAGATGTCTGCCATCATGTAGACCTGAGCTTGTCCATCCATATGATGAAGCATACGTTTATTATTAATCACAGAATCTGGTTGGAAAAGACCTCTAGGATCATCAAATCCAATGTTAAGCCGGCACTGCCAAGACCACCATTAAACATGTCACCAAATGCCACATCCACATGCCTTTTGAACACTTTCAGGAATGGCAACGCTACCACTTCCGTGGGCAGCCTATTCCAACACCTAACCAGCCTTTCAGTATCTAACTTAAACTTTTGCATGTGCACATTGAGGCTGTTTCCTCTCAACCTGTCACTTATTATCTGGGAGAAGAGTTTGATCCCCACTTTGCTACAACCTCCTTTCAGATAGTTATAGAGGTCCCCTATGAGCCTCTTTCTCTCCAGGCCAAACAATGCCTCCTCCCTCAGCTGCTCCTTGTCAGACTTGTGCTCCAGACCCTTCACCAACTCCATGGCCCTTCTTTAGATGCTCTCCAGCACCTCAATGTCTTTCTTGAAGCGAGGGACTCAAAACTGAACAGTGTTTGAGGTGCAGCCTTACCAGTGCCAGCTCAGACCCACATACTGCCCAGGCAGCTGAGCCCAGTAAGGCAGGATTTATTAACATGGTGTCAGTGGGAAGTCAATGCTTTCAAACTTGATTCAAGCTGGGGGGAGTCCAGCACATGCCCCTCCTGCATATCTAATCCTGTGTCACTCTATCTCACACAGTTTGGGGCTCCTTGCACCTGGTGGAATAGACTCCACCATATTTTGACTCCTGAGCCTTCGCCTTAATTTGCAGCCTCCTGCAGTAACAGCTATGGAATGAAAAGGTCGAGGAGAAAAGGCAGCAGGAGGAGGATGAAGTGAAAGAAGGTGGCCAAGCTCTCTGGCACACAATATGAACTCAATTGAAGGCAACCTGCTTTTTGAACTGTGTTCATGCTGTATAAATATCCCCAACGAATCAGAGAGATGGGGCAAAGACTGGAGCAAGAGCCTGCAGAATCAAGGCTGCAGGGGCACATACAGTGCACTTATTCAGGGATGTGAGAGGCTCCAGGATCCGGGGCAGAAATTCCCCAGCAGAAACGTTATGCTGGGGGGAATCCACCAATTACTCCTGTTAGCACCTGCAAGCATGCTTTTTAACAAAGCACCATTCTCTCATTTTGTGGAAATGTACAGCACATCCCGCCGGGCTAATTAAACACCAGCCCCTCCCTTACAAATAAGGGCGCTGCAGTGGGTGTGTGTGAGCTCAAGTCCCTGAGCACAAAGGGTGACCGTTCCCAGGTCGGATTGCAACAGGGAAATAAAGATTTCCAGCCACAGGGGTCTGTTCTGTGCCTCATGCCACAGCTCAGCTCGCTCGGCAAAGCAAGCCTTCCTCCACCTCTCACCCACCTGAGCAGCTGCCTTGCCTCCACTGAGCCTGCATCTGCCTGTCCAGACTTCATGGGAGCAGGCGAGTTCTGCTGCCTTCAGCTTCCCAGGCCCTGCCTAATTGCAGGGCAACACTATGTGCCACGGAGCAGTTATTTTCGTCAACCTGAAGGGTTTTGTGTAAGTCGTATAAAACAGGCAAAGTATGTCCAGCGCAGCGTGGTGCGTTGTGCAGTGCAGTGATGTCGCTTGCACCTGGACACCTCTGGGACCTGTTACCGATGCTGAGGGTGGGATAAAAAGTACTTTGTTTCTTGCCTGCATTTTTGAAAACTGAGAAGAGTGCTCAGGGATTTCTGAAGCTTGAGCTGATTAGCAGTTAATGATGTGTGTCTTGAGGAAAAAGTAAGATTAAATATTCTGCTTGTATTGAGCAGGGCATTTTAAGCTTGAGATTTATAGCTATTTTGTTAGTATTTCATGAAGTGTTTAGGTCTGTTCAACTCTTGGTTACACAGCCGCTCAGTATTTTGAACACTCATTTTATGCAGATATAACTTAAACAACCGGTGATGTATGAAAGCATGTAAGTGTGTGTGTTATAACTGCACATTAACCCTCAGAGAATGCTATTGAGAAACAGACACACAGGAGTAACTTCTTCAGCAACCCACAGAGCTGTGTTCAAGAGCTGCTGGCTCATTCCAGGGCCATCCCATGTCCCAAGTCAGCTGCATTGCAGCTTGGGCACTGCACCTGCCAGCCTGGGAAGTGTGTTGTGACAAAGCTTGTCCTCTTTGCTTCTTGCCTCAGCTCTGCCACTCTCTTGACTCCTCTGAGCTGGAGTTGCCTTGCACTCACTTTCGAAACACTGCACAGCCCTGCCCTTTCCCAGGCGTTGTATTTCTGAGCTGTTACCCACCTGTGGCCTCCACCCTGCAGGCACATCCCAACTTAGCTGCCTGGGTGTCACCCCACATCATTTCTGTCTGTGGCCTCAGAATGTGGTGCAGCTTTCCTCCAGAAGACCATCATACTCTTACTACTTACCTGTTTTGAGGCCTTCTGTCCTAAAGACCTGCTTTTGTCACATTTCCTCCAGGAAATACCATTCATACATATATTGATTTAAAAGAAAGGCAAGAAGACGAAGGTGACGTTTCCTAATCTCATAGGAAAGAAACAACTCATGCCTTCTCTCCATTTCTCGGAGTTTTTCTCCATGACAAGACTAAGGTGTGCTTCTGAAAATGTACAAGAGCAGCAGAGATGCAGTGGAACAGGCTTCAGGCCTCACTAGTGAGTCCTGGGAGGGCATTTGGGTGGCTGAGCCATCCTGATTCCCATACACCATCCTTTCACTCCTCTTGTTACCTGGGCTAAGTAGATTCAATGAGGCATAGGTAAGTCAAGCCACGCTACATTCATAATTTCATTTTGCCTTGGACATGTACTGCAAGATCAACACCTAACACATCATGCTTGGCAAATGGTGGCAAATACAGTGCATAGAATGAGGGCGCTACTTTTTTCCCCTCACTTGAGGAAATTTCCCTCACACTACCATGTGTGCAAAAGAGGAATTGTTTGCCAACATAAGAAGGGTAGCCAAACAGACTAAGCTGGACAAAAGTTTTAGGTACTACATGGCTATTAAGAGTTTCCAATTAATTGAACACTCAACTGACAAATGCACACAGCCACATTTGGATAGCTCTCTGCTTAAAAACAAGCCTTCTATCCCAGGGAAACCCTAGGGAAATAATTTATAGTGCAAACGTGTGGTGTATTTCACAATATGTAAAATTTATATCTTATGCTAAAAAAAAAGCTAAAACTAGAACTGGCTGAAAGAAATGAAGTAACACCTCCCTCGAAAGTTCTTAAGCTGCATGTAGAAAGTTGTAAGGCTCTAATACATAGGCACTGATAAAACTTATAATTCAGTTCACTACACATAGAGACAGAAAAAACAGAGTAACTAACATTGCATCAGTAGATGCTCTGTGTTATTACTATCATTGTCAGTATGGAGCTCATACAAATTTTGTTCCTGAGATAGCTGTGAAAACCTTCCAAACCTTCTCCCTCCTCTCACTTTTTCCAAAAGTGAAGCTGAATTTCTGTCTTGCAAGAAGTACTATAGATCCGATTATAAATTGGCTGTGCTCCTCAGCCTGACTCAGCCCACTCTGTGTGGCCAGGGGGATTAGCAGAAGTCAGCTTAAGTGATTTTTTTAGAGGAAACAGGATGCATTGTATGTATGTGAGCCTTCCGAGGCAGCTTAGCAGAAGCACAGCAGCACTACCAACAGGGATAATAGCACTGCTAATAGGTATGGCACGTCTTCCAAATACATTCAAAATACTGATGGCTGCATCGTTTGCTTTTGTTTTTTTCTTTGCCTTTTTTTTTTCCTGTGTGACAAACACCAATGAAAACCTACAAAATAATAGTTATTTTTACTACCATCGTCTTGAAGGAAATGTGACTTAGTCTAGAGTTATCTGGTAATTTGGAATAGAAAAGTTTTTTTAATGCTTTGTAAAACAATAATTTGAATTGCGTTTTAGCTTTGGTTTTCTGTAAAAGTCTAAAGGTCATGTTCCTGTTTACTGTAGGACTGTATCTGGTCTATATCCAGATTCACAAATAGCTAAAGAATAAAAATTCTTTCTTTGGCAGCTGGAACAAAGTGTGTTAAGCAAAATCATGTGTTTGAATCTACATCCAGACACGGGTCTTACTAGTTCAGGTCTGGAAATTTCTCTTACAGTCAGACGCACATTACAAGCCATATATTTTAAATAGAGCACTGGGCTTAATTTGGATTGCTTTATACATAAAGAAAAAGAAATTATAGATAGTCATAAAAATTATCCTTAGATCATTCCGACAATAAAGTTTGAATCTAGAAAAGTAAACTCTCATGGCTAATTTGGTTTGGCTTTCTAGGAGCCTCCTTTAGACAGACCTCTCTAACTCTAGAGCTGGGGATGGAGCACTTCAAACAGAAAACTATTGTGTATGTCAGAGCTTGAGAAGCATTTTGAAAGCAAAAGAAAATGGAATTGCCTCAAATGTTATCACAAGCTCCCTTCCTTTTGGATTAAAAAATGGTTCATCACTTACTACTGATTTCCTGTGAACAGGTTTATTGGCTGAGCGTTTTACCTAGTATTTTGACAGAATACCAAAATTGTGGGTTCTTCTACTCTTTGTGTTGCACAAATTTCAGGGGTCATATGGTAAGATTTTTTTTCCGATTGGATGAATAAAACATCTTATATAAGTAAAAAACAAACACCACTAGTGAATGAGGTGCTTCTGGCACAAACACTTGGAGGACTACTCATTCATTCTTAAAATTCATGCCACTTTCCCACACGAGGGTTGTCACATGCTTGGCAGTGGTCCAAATAGCATAAACCATAATCTAGGAATAAAAGTAAATGAATGCAGGTCTTTTAGCTGCAAAACATCTACAGATCAGATTCTGAAAAAAAGTTTTTTTCAGCCATTTCTATTAACAGTATTTGCTGTAAAACAAAACCTACTTACACAGATGGCTGTGTGTTAGTTCTGGGATTTTTTTTTTAACCCTTAACTCCTGCATTTTATCTTCTTTTGTGGGTTTGAGTCAGACCATCAATGTTATTTTTATAGAACTCTTTGTGTTCTAATTAAGCAATAAAGAGCAGAGCCTGTCCTGGGGATTAAGAGTAAGTTGGAGTGTTGATGCAAAGCTGAGAGCCATTAGTGACAACTGGCCATTAATTCCCTAAGAGATTCTACTGCCATATTCATCAGGGCTGTTTCTAACAATCCTTGCTGGGTTTTTAATGGGGAAAAATATAATTTTGACTTTTGAAAAATACAGTTTTGACTTTTGAAAAATACTAGAGGGCAGGTGAGATTACTACAGTATGCCATCAAGGAGATGACAAGAATAAAAGGAATATGGATGACTACAATGATGTCTCTTTTTCTTATTTGTTAGCCCACACACATTCCCATAGAAAGTAGATGTTCAAAATACAAATCTGAGACAATAGGTGGGAGATATTTTCTAAGCTACCAACTTCCAATATGCCAAATTTCAATGGATGAACCAAGCCGACTTCCAAATGCCACAACACTAGCTCTTTATCAGTTTTCAAACCACTCCCATTGCTGTTGCTTGATAACCATATAGAATAATGATCTGAAAAGCTTTTCCAATTAGCATATTTTTGCTTTGCTTGGCAGAGAGGGAATGGTGGGTATACCCAATGCACTTTTGCATTCCTGCTGGAAATACATTAATCATTCCCATCCCTCCCCCACTCTCTCCTCCATACTATTAGAGCACCTTCATCCCGGACAGCCTTTCATTGCTTCTGGGAGAACCCTTTCACTAAATTCTTACAGGATATTAATGGACGTTCATCTATAGTATTGCCATATGAATGTTTCAATGACCTAGATAAATGTGCATAATTTCCTTTGTGTGTAATGGGCATGAGTGTTTAATTATGACAAGTTGTGACTTTTGTAGTTTATCTCTGCCCCCCAGGGAGCCCTTGAAAATGAAATTTCCTATTCTCTGGAATGCAGTGAGTGCAATTTTACAATAACCCTATACTAGCATATCATAATCCCTGTTGCTTCCTCCTTTTTCCTCCACTTAGTGTATACAGAGGAGTACAAACACTGAAACTGGAATTGTGTGAAATGATGGGTTTGTACAGAAAATAGAAGGTTAGAAATTAAAAGGTTTAATGGAAAATGAGCTGCAAGACAGCAATCAGGATGAATTTTTTTTTTTAGAAGTCACTTAAATTACTGACCACACATGAATTCTGAGGTTAAGTCTGTTAGTTAAACTAATCACTATTAATCAATGAGGCTGTTAATCAAATTGCTGAGAACACAGGATGGAGTAAATTGGACAGCCAGATAATCTCTTGGGCTGACCAAAGATGTGGAAAAGTTTGTGTCCCTCTTAGAGAAATTAGCAGTGAGCTAACTAGTTTGCATGCTGTCTGTAAATGATACCTGCAAGACCATTAAACCCTGCTATGCCTTAGTTTCGGGAGGTCTTTTTACCTGTCTCCTGCCTTTCTGCCACATGCATGCTTTTCCCCACACTTGCACCCTTATTCTCTCATGTAAACATGTGGAAGCAAGGATGGAAAAGGCCTTGTTTGCAATGGAGAGGTTTCAAGTGGAGGATTGATGGCCAGTGATTGTGAAGCCAAATCACTCACTATACTTGCTTTGCACTACATGATTTCCTGCTGTTGTTTCTAGTTACAGTAGATAATAAAAACTGTTACAAAACCCTCTTAACAAGAAAACAAAACACAGATGGCATAGTGAATGTAAAGCATCTGGGGATGGTAATCCACTATGGCCTCAAAAGCTATTTTGTTCCATCCCAGTTTTCTTGAGAAAGTGGAAAAGGGACAGCAGGAAATGCTGCACAAGTCGCTGAAGTGAAGTTTGCCAGCTACCAAGAAACTAACTCTACGCTGGGAAGTAGCTGGGTCTGTGGGGGGAACACTTAGGGGTAATGCATAGTGTTATTATCCTCTTATCTCTTGAGGCCTTGGTTGGGAGAGCAATCTATAAGGTATTTGTTTGTCAAACTGATAGCAAACTATTTGAGAACCTGCATGAATACTTCAAAAATAAAAAAAAATGTGGTTATTATTTGTGCTATAAATTGTGAAAACAGAATATTAGTCAAGGCTTAAAGAACAGATGAGGCCTTACAGAAAACTTTTAAAAATATCCTGTTGAGAAGTACTTATATAATGCATCGTATTTTAAGTCTTTCTTCTCCTTTGTTCTTTAGTAATGCAGATAGCAAAACATATCTGGTGATCAGTTGCACAGTGTATGTTTGGCGTAACTTCATTGCCCTCTCTTCTGTTTGTTAGCCTGCCTTTTCAGCCCAGTGCCACAGAGATCAGCCAGGTTCAGTTTCAATGCAAAGGTTCTTGCAATGAATGCATTCGTCTATTCCCAGAGGCCAGCCTTGGAGAGTGCTACCTGCTGAGGGAGTATTACCCATTTGTTTGTGAGAACATGAAAACACATAATGACAGATCACAAAATGGTTATGCCCTCGTCCTTGTTGGTGAGCAAAAAGCAATGGAGCGTATCTTGGGGAAGATTTACACCAAGATGCTTTGGTCTTATTCCCTGCTGCAGACTCCTGCAATTCATGCTGACTGCTTGAGGCCTCCTTTTCCAGGAGACATGAATTTCACTGAGCAAGAGAGCAGTTTCCACATTTGCTGTGTTGTGTTTCCTCAGACCTTTGGGGTCTGGACAGAAACGATTTACTGATGCTGGGTGTCAGCATCTGCTTTTGGGCACATATTTAGATGTCTCTTTCTGTCTCTTTTTCCATGGGGGCTGCCAGTATTGCTCTCATATGGTCTAGACTGCTCAGCAAAAGCAGTATGTTGCAGAGTGGACTGAAATTGGAGGGAACAAACAAGAGGCTCAACATATTTCTTTGTTCCTACCAACAGAGGCTATTCCTTTCTCACCAGACGTATGCTGAAAGCATTGCCATGTCTATGAGTGGCTTGCCATGGGACAGGGGCCAACTTGTTGACAAAGTGGTTGAATGCAAGTTACAAGGGTGTCTTTGAAGTGGCTTTGAAACAGACATGGGTTTTGCTTAACTAGTTTGGGTATGGAAAATTAACAGCAGGTATATGGCAATGCACTGGGCATAGCAGAAGAGTGAGTGGCTTTCACCGGCTTCTGTGAGGAATTATATTTTTTAATTGCCTTAAAACATTGCTACTATGCAAAGAAGCCTCCTGCCAGGAAATAGAAGGAAGTCTGAGTGAGCATTGTGAGCACACAGGGGCTTAAATGACATGAGAGGCAAAGCATAAAGGTTAGTGAAGGCTTCATCTGCTCTAGGATGTGGATTTGGAGGTGGAGTGAGCACAGTTCAGTTGGTCCTGAGCTAGGAAAAAGGAGAGGAAGGTTTTAGTCTTTCTTCAGCAAGGCAGACCTGGGTAATAAATGGTCATCAGAGAGTCTAGAGCCTGTCCATGCAGTCACCAGCTGCATACCTGCACAAGGCTTTCCTACAAGTGGTGGAGGCCCCCAGGTAATGCTGCAATGCACAGAGCAGCCTTCTCATGCACATGCGGCAAAGTCTGCTCTTCTTGTGCCTTTGGTATGAAGTTTTCCTGTGTGCTTTCACAGCAGCTGTGTGAGACTGCATAGGTAGTGAGGTGTATTTGGTGTCAGACCTGCTGCATAGTGGTAGAAGGTCTTTATAACATGGGAGTTCAAGGACCTGGACCTCTGGGCATAGCGTGCTTACACTCTGTAGCAGCAGTGCAGCAGAGCTTTATCGCAAGAGAATGTGGCCAAAAAAACTTTGTGCAGGTTAACAGTGAAGACAGGAGAGGTACTTGGCCTCAGGAATGGGGGCAGATGACTTCAGACATGTCACCTTGCTCATATGGAGTACAAGGGTTTGAACCTGAGTCTCTGATGTGCTGTTAGCTCATCCTTACCCTTCAGATTCCTTTATTTCCTGTCTGTCATTCTGGATCTGTTGTCTCTGCCATTGCTGCTTCAACTCTGAAAAACATTTCAGACACAGCTTCATTGCGTGCAGTTTGCAGTACTTTGGTTGGTCTGATCAAAAAGGTGGAGGTTGCTGGAGAATCCAGAAACATCACAAGGGAGCATGGACTTATGGCATTTATTTGAGAGGCCAGACAGTGGCTTAAAGCATCACAGCCATCCCCCAGGAGGCAGGTACTACTTTCTCCTCCTCCTTGTCTGCTGCTCCAGGCTGTCAAGCACCTGGCATATTCCTGGGAATTATCCAGTGCCATTAGATGTGTTGCCAGCTCTGCTCTCCTATGTACTGATCTCATGGGTCCAGATCATAAAATTATAGTACTTACATAAAAAAATATAAAGGTTGGCATGACAACAGCATCTGGTACTGTAGGCTAGACATATATATGCATGTATATATGTAAACAAAAACAGACCTAGTGTTTCATGGTGTGTATTTTCAGCAGTCTGCACACAAAATAAGAGATGGCAGATGGTTGGTCTCTCTGCAGGGTAAGAATTAGAATTATTTGGATACCTTATCTGTTCCTTGGTGCATATGCAGTTTAGTTTAATGATAATTTTGATAGTTTTTTAAATGGGGGTATTTTATGTTGTTTGACGTGAATGCAAGTTCATTCTTGACTGCGCTTTTAAAAGCTTCACATTGAGGTGTGTGTGTTCATGTGTGTTTGACGAGGATAGCAGCATAGGCTAAGGAAGAAAATGATAGTGTGTGAACATGCATTACCTTCCCAGCAGGGAAGTGACTTGCCCCTGAGGGTCATGTCGACCTTAGGCATTTAGAGAGTGAGATACCTGGAAATTTTGTGTTGAGTGGCTACAGAGACCAGGAGGGATAACTGGAGGGGGCTGGATGCCTAGATGTGGGATGAGAAGCACACAGTTGAGGACTAGCACTAGGCAGCCCTGTCTGCTGCAGAGAGAGGCGAAACACACAAACATACCCCTCCTCCCTATCTTCAGAAGGCTGCGATTGCCTCTGTAAGGAGTTATCAGTCCAAACATTCTGAATATTTTGCTGGGGACTATGTTTTACTTAATTGAGCAGAAAATAAAAATTACATGGATGTGCAGTGTTTATAACAATGCAGAGATGGGGGAACATGTGCTTCTTAAAAAATAAGAGTCAGCAGTCCCATTGCTGCATCCAGTTCTCAGCAATTGCACACACTGCAGTGGCTGGAGCTAGACATGTCTGCATAACTTCGAAGGTCTGTTTGATTTGCTTTAAAGTATTTAAGCCCCATCTGGTTTGAAGCAAATTAATTTTCCCTTAATTCTTGCTCAGATAAAAGGAAGCCAAAAAATAAAGACAGCACAACAGGTTCTGTGGTAAAGATACACCATATTTTCCCCAGAGATGACTGGACTAGGGTTCTGATGTGCTTCTCTGGCATGGGAATAGTGGTATTTGGATAGCAAAGCTGTAGGACCTATTGGGCAGCAAGACTGTGCACTTCTTCACAAGATCATGGGACGGTTGTGGTTTGACAGCACCTCTGAGTTTGTCTAGCCCAACCTACTCATTCGGTTGGCTATTTACATGCCAAGTGTGTATTTCTCTCCTTTCAGGGCTTTAGTCTCTGGCAATAAATGAGCTGACAGAAAAGACACACCCCACCAATTTGCGAAATACATTACTTTTTCTCTATTTCTACCAGAAAGAAGAGAAGCAGACTGAGCCGATTTTGTAATCTGAAAAACTTATTATGTCCTAAGGATTCCTCTGAGGAATGAAATTCTAGCCATTCCTTAAAATATTGTAAACTGTACATGTGCCTAGTGAACTGTATGTAGCGAATCATATTCAATGAAAGAAAGAGCAGAGCAGCGCCTCACTCAAGACAGGGGGCAGAATGGTCTCTCTGCTCCAGAGTCCTTTATACAGGCACTGCCTCTTTCTTCATGTCTTTCCTAGATAACAATGTCCTACATAAGTGGCTCTTTAAAGTGCTCCTACAGCTATTCTCCAGTAATAACCACACATTGTGCATTGTCTATCTGAGAGCTGGCATTAGGGAGAGACCACCCTGGTCATTCATGGTGTGGCTTTGCAAGGAGGCTGCATTAACATGGCTGGGGGGCTCGGAGTGCTTGAGTGCCCCAGTGCTGTGATCTTCAACTAAACACACTGTTGCTGCATTAAAAGGGCTCTGGATTTTTTTACATTTCATCTGCTTTATCTGTTTGAACGCATATATACCTTTCCTCACATCCTCTTGCACTCAGACTGTCATGATCCATTTTCCACTGTGTGCATCCAGATGGCTTTCACAGGTTAGATTTCTCCTGCTGATTTTTTTCAATACAAAGATGCCACTGTTTAGGCACTAAGAGTGCTTAACCAGGATATTATTTTCTGCTGAAAGTTTTACTGTCTTAATCACAGTTGAGTGACTTTCACAGAGACATCCTCAGCCACTCAATGGTAGCTCAGCAGCTTGGCAGTTGCCTCCATCCCTCCGAAATATGCAGCCTGCTGTGACTGGTCATAGAGACTTTATGGACCCCAGTCCTCTCCACATCTGCAGCATGGGAGCAGGAGAGGGACAACCTCTCTTGGCATGCAACTTGAGCTCCTAGCAGCAAGTTCTCAGTACCACAGGGCCCATCAATTGCTACCTGGCCATGTGTCCATGTCAAAACCAGGGTGGGGAGTGTTGGTGATGTACTGCTGGTGGTCTGCTGTAAAAGCTCTGAGTCCCTGCAAGAAGGCCCATCAGCTGAAACCCAGTGTGGAGCATGTCTAGGACAGGGTGTTTGTTCTAGTTGTGTTCTCCATTAAGTAGTTACTGAAATGTATGATGCATTCAGCTTTTTTCATATTACACTCCATAATTGTATTAATAAAAGGTATTTACCCTTCATTATTTTTGTTCTCCAGAGGATTACTGAAGACAGGATATAATTAATCCAGATGCTCATACACATCCAGGGAGGTTGTGTGCAACAGCCACTATCTTCACTAAAAGTAATTGCACACATTCACCACAGTCCAACCTCTGTGGCGTTTTAAGAGAAGCATGTCTAATTCGTGAAAGGGAAGGATTGGTTATTATCGGTATTATCTGTAGCACTCTGGCTTAATTAAAAGTGTTAAAGGAAGATAAAAGGTAGGAGAGAAATGCAGGAAGATCAAATGATTTGCCCAAGGTCACAGAATGGAGATTAGCACCTGGGTCTTCACTGTCCCAGGTTTATGCTGAGCCCATTAGATCAGATGGCCTCCCAAACCATCCTTCCTGAAGATCAAATACCTTGAATGCCCATATAAGCCTCTCAAAGGCAAAACAAAAAATGTCCAGTGTAGTCTGATAAAATTATAGCAATGCACAAGACATCACCGAAATTCATTAAAAAGAATATTTATTGAGAAGCAATGTTAAAAAGGAAACACTCATGCTTTAAAGCAGTTAAGGTAATGAAAGCTTCTACCTTGCTTCAATTTGGAACTCGTATTTTTGTAAAACTAATCAATTAGATCATGCTCCTAATTTAGAGTACTTATGCTTTCAGCTACATGTCTGAGCTAGGAACAGACTTTCTAGGATTCACAGCTTCTGAAATAAAAATAATTGGTTTCCAAGGAATGTAAAGTGCTAAGAAAATAGCCACTTAAAACCTATTCATCCAGAAGCAGTTCAAGGAGCAGCTTTACATATCTGGGCATCTGCAAGATTAAAAAAGATACAGTTCATTAGCAGAAAACAATGTCAACACTCAGGTTACAGCTGAAAGGACACCCTTCTTGGGTGTTTCAGTAGGAATGCAGTATGAGCGTCATCCCTTCCGAGCAGGTCTTGTCCAAACACATCCCTTGGCTGTGTTTGAGAACACCCTTTGGTGAGAACTATCACCCCAGTTCTCCAGGAGTTTTAATTGCCCTGAAGCAGCCAGTGGGCAGCCTAAATCTCTATCTATCCTCCCTACCCCCACTCCCATAGGGCACGCCAAGAGGCTGCTAAAAAGATTAAACTCAGGCTTGTGGTTCCTCTGTCCTTCTAGAACAACATGAGGAAGGGAGCAGTCAAGGGATGGAGTGCTGGTCCTGATGGCAACCTCAACATGGACAGTAACCTCTAAAAAATCAGTGCCATTCTCAAGAATCTTCAAGGACATCCAAATAGTAGTTTTCCAAAGTGTTGCTTTACTGAAACAAAAGATACAGAGGTGAAATCAGCCCCTTCTGAGGTGGAATTTCTGCCAGGCTGTGGAGGGACTCCAGAATAGCCAGAGGCCTGTATAGGGCAATGGCTTGTGAGACTGAGGTAATTTCTAGCTGATATGATGGACTGAGCTACAGACTATACCAAAGCCAGCAAAGGGGCTAATGCAGAGAACCTGTGGAGACAGTGAATGTGATTTGGTTTGAAATTGTCACGCAGGTCTATGTGAGCTGAACAGTTAAGTTCCTGTTTGCTATCAGTGGCAATCCAGAGCTTGGTACAGCTGCCTAACCATGGGTGTCTAAAGACTTTTGTGGTATCGTAGATTGAGACATCCACGTGATGTAGATGTGATGAGATCCATATAAGACTGGCAAATGTGGCAACAAAGTTGTAGGTGACCTGAGCTCTTTTGGGCCACCGGCTGGGATCCTAGTGTCCCTACGGCATCTCAGCTGATAACAAACACTAATGTTTAGATAAGGGTGGAGCTTTTGGTGCCTTTTAGACACTTTGATGAGGATGCTGTAAGTTAGACCATGTCAGTCTGAGACACCATTGTGGGCACACGTTTCTCTCAAACACAAGCCTGTTTGATGTGCCCACCTTGGCAAGCCCTGGTGCCCAGCAGAGCCAGCAGTTTGGGTGCAGCTTTCTATTGACACAGCTGTAAAACCTGCCCATTCTGGCAGTGAGGTAGATCCTGTTGGGCTGGGGCTCTCCACCCTGCTTTTCACAGCACAGCCTAGATGCACCTTTTGTTTCAAGCCTCTTGTTTGAATCAGGCAAAGCGAGGCCCTGAACTTTGGGCTCCCTTATCCCAGGCACTGCCCACACTATCACATCTTTGTTTCTGCAGGCTCTCTGGAGAGGGAAGTCACCTTTAGCACTCAGGAGGTACAAGCCTAAAATCAATTGGCCATTCTACAATGAACAACTGTTTGATGGCTCCAGCTCAAGATGTTTTGTGCCATCTCAGTAGAATGGGTTGTTCTGTCTCAAGCCTCTGGAGTCAATGGAAAGGATCCATTAAAACTTATCAGGCTGTAGAATTACACCAGGTTTTTAATTGGAAATGCAGAAGAAAACACAAAGGATAGGATTCACATTACCTGTTTTTAGTGAGTGTCATGGGTAAGTGACTACCAAGGCACTTTATACCACTTTATACCATAAGTGCCTCCAGGGGTTAATTCATAATGTTTCTCTCTTCCTTACATTCTTTTTTATGCTTCAGGGGAGGGTAAGAAGGCAGGTGATGGGTAAGTTCATTTGAAATAGACATCTCATATCTAATGAGGTGGATAGGCTAGTTCCATGCCCTGCTATAGCAGCAAGCCTGCAGCTCTCCATCTAATGCCTCACCACCACAGTGCAGGCAAAGGCTGCCCTTGAGCCTGCTAAATCCAAACTGCTCAGCAACACTGAATGTCCTACACTTCTCGATCCTTTATTTTGTATGGCTAGGATTCAATTCTTGCTTGAATTTAATAGAAGACAGATTTGAGTCCATAAAGACTGCAATAACAAACTATACTTCAGAGCTTGCCTCTGTTTTTTAGTACTTGGTTTTCTTCCTAAAATAGTGGATTTTAAAATCCAAAACAAGGAAAGATTAATTTGAGATTTAATGGGTCAAGCTGAACACTCTGGGAATTACACTGACCTTGAGAAGATGGTAAAGGAATTACACTTTTCTTTAGACACTTGTGCTAAAGATTAATTTTGTCACTTCTGCACTTCCCAAAAGATGCAAACCCGCTTCCTGTTCAGTGTAGCTCCCATCTCAGATCCACATACACCCAACTTTCGATATTCTTACAAGGTCCAAGGTTTCTTAACTGAGCAGAAACTGGCTGGGTAACCCAGTAGGCTCTCCTCAGGAACCACTTTTTAACCCCCTCTCCTTTGCAAAAATCCACCTGAGTCAAAACATTGCAAACCATTGGAAATGACCGTAGGCACACAATGTGCAAATACTGGTCTTGCCTAGGACTTTGCTTTTCCATAGATGTGCTTGTGTGATTTTTTTCACCAAAGCATCATGGTATTCCCATGTCTCTGGATTAATTCTTTCACAGTTTTCTATTTCCAGCCTTAAATTCATCAAGGCATTTGAAGTGGGTCTCATAAGACTGCCAAACAATTGTTTGTGTTATGCAGAGTCCTGTAGTATTATGAAGTACCTCAGGCATCTAGATACTAACCAGTGGGCACCTTCAACCACAAAGCAGGTACCAGACTCTTTCTGCAAGGTGAGTGGTGAGCAAAGGATCCTAAAGGGAAACACTTTAGAGCTACAGAGTGGACAGCCAGACACACTGATCACAAAGAAAAAAGATGGAGCTGCATATTTCTTCCAGCCAGCACACGGGGAAGATGGCTGACCTCCCTGTGCCTTGCCCATTCCTGACCTTTCTGTTAACGTGGAGTTAGGTGTGCACACTGGGTTGGACCACCTGTCTCTGATGGAAAACAACAGGCAGTCTCCCCTTCAAAACAGCCAAGAACCTCAAGTGGGAGCATCTAGCATTAACATCCTCAACCTTGCTGACTGAGAACAAGGACTTAACAAACCCAGCTCTTCATCATTGTTCATGAGTGCCCTTAAAGCCAACACACAGATAGTTTTCCTCTGGAGCACTTCATGATGCTAGAATAGAGGAAAACTAGGGCATCAGTGGCAAGCCATCCTACCTCTCTTCAAAATGAACCAAATGAAACCCACCTGATAGTCTTCTTTGGCAGTGTGACAGGCAAAGCAAATGTACAATAGCTGTAGTAGGTGTGGAATTTACAGATTTTCCTGTATTTCTACATGCTACACTCATAAGAATATTAGGGAGACATGAGCTAAATGGTGCCCTTGAAAAGGGTATACATATCTGGTTAACAAAGTTACATTAAATCAATAGATAGCACTGAACAAAGACAATGAAAAATATCTGCAGGAGAAACCTGCAGTTTCTATATCAAATTGAAAACAAATTGAATTATTGATAAATGATCTGTGCATTAACAAGTGATGCTTCTTAGCTGTGACAATTCCTGTCCTGTGCCTTGTTAGCACATGACAGAGGAGACAATTGGAGGTTTCTACCTGACTGTGGCAAGGCCTCAGCTGGTTACTGTTCTCCAGGCCTGGGACATTCAAGTAAACAAAGATATAGAGACATTACAGAGAACACAAAGAACAAAAAGAAAGTTGTGAGACATCTGGGAAATTCAGCATGGGTGAGTGGAGAGATGGATGGATGGATGGATGGATGGATGGATGGATGGATGGATGGATGGATGGATGGATGGAAGGGAGAGATAGGTGAAAGGGAAGGAGGGAAGGACTGAGTAATTTGTTTCTTGAAAATGAATACTGAAGAGAAGACAGGGATCTTGGATATCTTAAAATGTGTATGAACTTGCTATAAGTAGGATGTTGCTCATTTCTTCCTCATGACCACAGGCAAGACAAGAAATTATCAGCTTAAATTGCAACATGAGAGATTTAGGTTAAATGTAATGATTGTTAAGAATTGGCAGGAGCTACTGAGACTGACTGTGGAGCATTTTAGAGCTACACAAGACATGTATCTCTCAGTAATGGATGTTCACTCCTGCCTGAGGATGGGAGAACGGATTAAAATTAGCTGACCTCCTGAGGTTTAAGCTATGCCTACATTCATATGAGTCTACAAAATCAAAACCAGGCAGTTTGCAAAAGAGATGTCATCTCGAACCAGTATTTCTGAGGAATCCTGGTATTCCACTGTTGCTATTGGTTGGTAATGTTTTGGGCCAATTAGTTGCATCTGCAATTATTTATACAAGTTAAACAGACTTGTTATACGAAGCAGCACATGATGGGGATTTTTTTTCAGTGTAGTCTTTGTTTTAAACCAATCAATTAATTTGGCCCCTAATCTCTTTTCCCCTTCTTCCCTGGGATTAGTGTAAATATTTGAACCTGTTAATAAAAAATTTTAAAGAAAAGCTAGAACACATTTCGTCATAAATCTCTTTGTTTTGCAGAAGTGTACTTTGACATTTTGTTAGCTATTAAACAGCTTTTCCCAGGTACTTTATCTACTGCAATATTAAAGGTGAGGTCTTGTTGAAATAAGAAAAATTTACACAGAAGTATGGAAACCCCCTTCTGCATTTCAAGATAAAGGTCCTGCCTCCAAATGAACTTGGAATTCTATTTCAGAAAGATAATGTTGTTTTTTTCTTGAACAATAAAACTTGTTCCTTTTGTAGCACTGGGGATGTTTGTAAGGGATTTTTTTGTTCAGAAGGGCTTATAGAAATACTTACAGAGGATACTATATTTTAGCAATTTATTTTTGTTTAGTCTTTGAAGGAATAGGTTTCTCAGGTTCAAGAACTCTTCAGCTCAGATAATGAAAAGTAATTAAATCATAACCCATGATTTGATAACCATAATCTGATAATCTCTAGGAAATGCAAAAATGCATTCAGTATGTGTTATCACATGGCTCTTCCTGGAGTGTTACAGATCCAGGCACAGCATTCTTCCAAAAATTAAAAAAAAATCAACAATCCCTACGAATTGCAGTGAGATAATAAATGACATTAAATTCACTGGAAAATATATAATGGTTGACTGATTGAATGCTTTCTACTGAATTTGAAGGCACTGCTTGCAAACCCAATAGTATTTTCAGCAATCCCTGTTCCATCGTGTCTCATCGGTGTCCCTGTTCTGTAGGTACCAAATGTGTAAGTGTCAGACCATTGCGACTGCCTACTTGGAGCTCAAGCTGACAAGCACACGTGAACTTTTGAAGT
This sequence comes from Calyptomena viridis, assembly GCA_013390005.1. Classification (NCBI taxonomy): domain Eukaryota; kingdom Metazoa; phylum Chordata; class Aves; order Passeriformes; family Eurylaimidae; genus Calyptomena; species Calyptomena viridis. Next base: position 131,958 of record WEIV01010335.1, on the reverse strand, counting down.
TTGGATATTCCTTGCCCTTTCCTGCTTTCCTAGGGCCTTTCATTTAAAGTCCTCTGAGGTCCTTCTGTTTCTAGCTGTAACAGCTCTGAGGGACAGAGGTCAGTTTGAGCCAAAGGCAGTGAAATGTAGGTGCACATAACTTGGTATCTGTATTGGTATGAGGCTTCTGCACTCCCATTGCAGGAGGGTGGGATACAAGGTGAGAAGGAGTTTGGTATACAGGGCTGTCCCATGTTCCCAGAGACACCTGAGGTATAGACCTCACCTCCAGCTGCCACTTCAAAAAGGCATCATTGGCCATGTCTCCTATGTCAGACCCATCTGAACACTCTGGACATCCCAGGGAGTCCAAAATGGCACAACGTATCCAAGTTTAGCTTCTAGTGTATAATCTGAAGAGGAATTGATCTGACTTGCCCATTGGCATCTCCTTTAGGATGAGGAAAATTGGTCTCCACCCCCATTGGCTGTGTCCCCACTGATGGAAATTTAGGCATCCAGCTCTGACGTGGAGACCTACCATCAGAGACCTTCACCTGGACCCAATCCCAGTCGTACCTTTCAAATTTCACTATTCCTGTGCAAGCAGGATAGTTGCTATGGCTTCTGAAATTACCCCAGCAACTCGCTTCTGTACCTCTAGCAGCCCTAGACCTTGCCTATTCTGCTGACAAGAGGACATCTAAGTGATCTAAATGTTCTTCAGCACTGGGATTTTTTTCAATAAGGCAGAAATTGGATCACCGATTGTCTTCCAAAGAAGCAGGAGCCTGGTTATGACTGGCACACAAATAACAAAAGGAAGGCTTTTGAAATTAAAATTAAAGCCAAGACAGTTACATATCTGCAGCTTTTTTTTTTTAATTAATTCTAGCTAAGTTTCCAGGATGTCTTTCCACACTCCTCCAGCCATTTGTTTTTGCTTCCTAAAAAGCTCTGTGTTGTTTCTCTTCATTATTTAGCAGTTGCTGTTTTCCAGAACAGAATGGCTGCACTTCAGGTTTTGGCAGGAACAGCCCCTTCTTCTATGCTTCATGCTGTTTGTGAAATGCTTTGGGAAACTTTCCACTGAAAAGCATTGTGAAAATGCAAGCTTATTATTATTGCAGTGGGGAATAACAGGTTCGGCTGTCAACTCGCTCTGTGAGCAGGTGCCAAAATCCTGCTGGGAAATACTGATGGATTTTGCTGATTCACTGCTGCAGATGGGACATGTTAGCTGGGCTCCGTGTGCCAGGGGGGTGCAAGGGTCTGCCTAAGCTCTGCTCAGGGGTCTGGAAGCAGGAAAGTGAGCAAGTTTAAGATTTATACTAGAGTAGTGAATAAAGCGCAGGTTTTCAAAGCCCCACCCCCAGGAAAGTGGATGGATTTTGGCCTTCCTTCATGCCTTGGAGCTCTGATTCAAAGCAAGCTGAGAGAGCCATCTGCTTGCTGACTGCTACAGAGCCGAGCAGTGCTTGTCTCTCCTCCACCTCCCTGTAATTGTTTGTGGCATGCTGAGCTTATCCCACCTCTCTGTGGGGGTGCAAGGACCCAGGGCCAAAGTTTGAAAGATCTGCAGGTGCTGCACTTTGCAAGGCCTGAATGCCTCACTGCCCAGCATCCTTGGCATAGGGTGGTGGTGGGCTGTCTGTCTTAAGGGGGTAAAGGACGCTGCAGGTGGAGACAGGCTTTAATGGCTGGGATCTTGGATGTGGCAGAACCTTACAGACTAACATGACCTTTGCATGGCAAATGTGAGGTTGCAAAGGTGACTTTAGTGTATAGCAAGTGGCACATCTGAATCAGTGCCACTGGCAGCGCTCAACGCCGAGCTTTGCCCTCTCTGTGGAGTTTCAAAGTGTGGCAGAGCTGAGTGTTTGCTGATGGATCTTCCTGGACACTCTCCCACCCACTTCTGCTGGACTGGGTGGGACATGGTGAGCTCTGGATCTGTGAACCACAGGCAAGAGTGAATTGTTGTACCCCACTCTTTAGGCAGCCCACACTGGTAACTCCTAGGGACTGAGTGTAAAGAAGGGAGTGCTTTAGAAATGCATGTAGGGATGTCATATCCCTCATTCCTGGATATATGTAGAAAATGAGAGTTGATACAGAAACTTGGCTTTCACAGTATCCTGGGTCACATGTAGCACTGCAGGCTTTGCCGGGGTGTTATGCAGGGCTGAATGTCTCTGCGAGCGCTCCTGCTGCTTAAACAACTCCTGTAATGGATGGAAACAGTGAAAATTTTGGAGGAGAGGCTTGTCAGACTTGTCAGAGATCCTGCAGCTTTCTTTAGGAGATGTGCACATGTGCACATGAGCTCTGTGAATGTGTGAGGTGCTCTTGCTGCTGCTGGGTGCTGCTGGCTCCTGCACCCCGGGTCTGGTGAGGCTGCTGCCATAGACAGTGCCTGACACGTCAGGGTACACCAGCACACGTATGTCTGCTTGGTGAGATTGACCCCAGAAATTGCCTATGTGCTCCAGGCAGCTGTTTCACCTTGTCTGCCCTTTTTTGCTCTGAGCGTGGCCACTTCTCTCATGCAGCGTGTTGCCAGAGCCCTGACCGGCTCCACTGCTGTCCCTCTGGCAGGCTGAGCCAGAGGGCACTGGAACCTGTGGCTGTAGGCAGCTGAATGGAGGTGCTCAGAGAACAGGGATAGCTGGGCTGGGGAGCAGCAGCAGGGACTATTTAGTCCTCCACCTCTTCTGTCTTGTCTGGGTGACCTTGACTAGTTCTGCTTCTGCTTTTTTCCTTACATTCTTAAGAGTCCCTGATCCCTCCTTGTCTCCCATGAAGAGCTCTCCGGCACTGACCATGGAGACCACAGCCCTGTCATGGGATGTGCTATGTTTCCTGGGCACTGTGCAGTTCTTCATGTTTGACTGGGCCGTTGAGGGAGCCTTTGGGCTGGGAAAATGCCCTGTAAAGTGGCAGGCACCTGTGCTGTGGATGTGTAGTTCAGATCTGACAGAGATGCTTAGTGAAATCACCTGGGCCACTGTGGAAAGAGCCCAGGTGACAATGGAATAGCAGATCTGAAATTGTCACTGTGTCCCCAGAGTGCTGTGAAACACTGTCAGAGTCTTTCCTAAGGTTCAAGGAAGAGAACTAATGATGTTTCCTTCTCCAGTGCTACTGAACTGTTGGTGAAGCTGGTGGTTTGCCCCTAGGCCACATTGCTCCTTCTTTTGGCCTCCTAGATGGACATCAAGGAGATCTGGACAGCCTGGGTATTCCCTGCTACTACCCAAACTGTCCCAGGAGTGCTCTGCCCCTGGCTTCTGTATCAGCAGTGCCCCTCTTTGCATGGGGAGTGAGTTGTAAGGGCTGCTCCACTGCAGAGCAGATAAGCCTTCATGCAGACTTGCTGCTGAACAGGTTAGCAGATAGCAGGGACAGCAGGAGGCAGAGGATGTCAAGCAAATACAAATCAACAGCCATACAGATGAGTGCTGTGTCAACACTAGGAATTGCATCCTCACATATTAGTCAGCATTGTTGAAAGTACTTTAAACTAAATATAAAAAGGGAGGAGGAAAACTGCAGAAATCAGTTTAAAGGATCTCCCTTACTGCGATATTTATGGACTTAAGGTATTTTTTCCAAGGGAGGCTGTGACAATATTAAAAAACCCCTTTGATTTTAGCAGTAAGATTGTTACCTCTATCTCTTAAGTCATACTGAAGACAGAATCTGCATTACTAACGTTAATGTAATCAGACAGAAATAAACCTAGAAAAGGTAATAAGCATTCATTGGCAAGAGAAAATCCTACAAAAAGGGATTTTCCTTACATTAGTTAGGTTTGTCATTTTTCAAAGGAAAAATTGTAATACAGAAACATCCAGTAATCCCCTCAAAGTGTCTTGTATATGTCTTAGCTATGCCCTTCCTTATCAAGTCTCCTTCACTCTTCCCTGACTCTCCCTTGCATTTCTTCACTTGGATGGAGGAGTCCGCAACATTTCCACATCCTTGACTATTCCACTTTTAGCAGCCATTTCCTCATTTTTCTTCGTAAGGAAGCACTTTTCTCTCTGTATTTCCATTAAGAAAATGTGCAAGTCTAATAGTTACTAAAAGAAAGTGACTAAAGCTATCCTAATGTTTTTATGGACTCATTAAAGGTCTTATTAATATTTCTCTGTATTGGAGAAAATTTAATTTTTTTACTTGTGACATAATCAGGAGCTGTACCTAAGTTTTCAGGGGTGAAGTGTTCCCACATTAACCTTTCCTTCAGCTTTGAACAATCATTCTTGTGAACTTGGTGAACTAAAAATCAAACCAGGGCCTTTAAAGGAGGCTCTTTTCCTCCCAACGTCTGCTGAACCCCCCCCTCCTTCATGCTTTGAACTGTTTCTCTGCGTATCTGAGCTGGGACCAAGGTCACTTGTGGAGAAGTGACAGGCAAATGGCACTGTAGTCCCTCCATCCCTGGGCTCCCTGTGTCCTGAGGCTTTCCTGTGCCATGGTGAGGCTTTGCTATCAGGACCATGACTCTGCTCACCAGAGGTCTTTGGGGCTGATTTCCAGCTGCTGCTCCTTATTTGTTTGCTGCACTTCGCTTCCTGCTTGCTTCAGGCACTGATCTCCTCTCTGGTGACTGGTGATAGGACCCAAGGGAAGCTGTGTCAGGGGACGTTTAGGTTGGATATGAGGAGAAGGCTCTTCACCCAGAGGATGGCTGGGCACTGGAACAGGCTCCCCAAGTCATGGCACCAAGCCTGACAAAGTTCAAGATGTGTTTGGACAACAATCTCAGGAGCATGGTGTGATTCTTGGGGCTGTCCTGTGAGGGCCAGGAGCTGGACTTCAGTGATCCTTGTGGGTCCCTTCCAACTCAAGATGTTCTATAATTCCATGCTCTCAGTGGCAGGAAAGGAACTTTGGGTTTAATTTGGGTTCTGGAATACACCCAAGGAGCTCACATGTCAGCCCAGCACCTGGTTTGCATTGGTGGGAGGGCCACAGGTGAGGGTGCTGTTAGATTCCCAGGATTGGGCTGGGAGATGATCCCCCACAGATGATCCCTACCCCACATCCCAGCATTGTGGAGGGAGGGGACTACCAACGTTCCCTACCCAAGGATGGTAAGTGATAAATAAACTTTTAATTGATTTGGTGACAACAGCTAGCAGCTAAAGTAAAGCAATAAAACTACAAAATCATAAAAGCAAGGATATAGCGAGTGATTTATGGCATGCTGTATCTGCCTGCCACTTACTGGGGCTCCACCATGAGCGGTGTGAACATTAAGCATTGGTGTTTCACAAAGCACCTCCTGACAGTCAGGAGTGAGGTATTTCAGAAACGCAGGGCATGTCTCTCCAATCCTGATGCATCTCTTAACAATGATACTTCATAAATGCCTGATTTATAAATTCACTGCCAATGGAGGAAGAAACTGTCAGTCTGTAATCTGTTGTCATGGAAATAGTTGGGAAGTTCGATGTGCAGAGATGCGTAATTGGGGTGGGAAAATAAAATTGGGCCCATCTTGATTTTGCCTCTTGAGTTCCTCTGCTCTGGAAATAAAGATAGAGGTTACATCAAAGCCTGAGGGAAATGCATTTACTTTCTAGACAGACACATTTCAATAGCCAAGAAAACTACATTCAGCTTCATCCTGGTGAATTTGCTGTAGTGCAGCACTGCATTTTCTCTTGGATGTAATTTCTCACCTGCCTTGTGCTTTCTGCCTTGGAACAAAATACCTTTTATAAAAAAATCCCACAGAAGATGAAAAGTGAGACAAGGACAAACAAAGATAAAATGAAGAATAAATGTTAGAGGAGGTGAGTGCAGAGAAGCAATATTCCATTTACACTATTATGGAGGTTTTAATTTCCTGAAAACATTTTATATGCCAGACAGGGACATGAGTGAATGGCAATCACATTATCAGGTCTCTTATCAACCTTGATTTTGCTCAGCCTTACCTGAATGGATTTTTTTTCAATAGTTCAGTAACTAAATTAAAAAAAGAGAAAAAAAACCACACTTTGGTTCGGGATAATATGTGATTGTTTTTTCATTATTTCTCAATTCAGGTGAGTTTTAGAAAACATCTTCTTAAAATAATGCTTTGAAACAGTTTATTCTGAAACTGTCAAAATAAAATATCAAGGAAGTATCAAAAATGTCTCACTGGTACATTTTTCTCCATTTATCCGTATAATCTAACACCAATCAGTGCATAGATCTCACTGGAAAGTGAATTTTTCATTTGCTCTGCTTACTATTCATCAAAACAAATCCTGTCTACTTCTATTGTAGTTATTTAATAGTCACTGAGCTGCCGTTCTGCCTCTGCAGTGATAAATCCTTCATCCCCTTTTATGGTGACTCCTTAGGAGCTAACAACATGCAAAAATACTTTTTTTTTTTTTTGAGGAGCATGATGAGGTGAATTTCTTGAGAGGCGCCAAGAAGTGGAGGCTGAGGTGACATAGGTGATATTCACCTGGGAGTGCTGATCACTAGCAATGTGTCACAGTGTCACAGTGGGGACAGCACCATGGGCTGCCTGCCTGTCCTGGCACGCTGTAACAGTGGAGCTGGAGGACAGGATTTATGGCACCGTGGAGGGTTTTGCAGCATAGGACATGTAGGTGATGTCCCAAACACTCTTCTGACAGAAGCATTGTCCCTCAGTCCACTGGTGACAGCAGGGAGCCAGAAGGAACAAACTCCTTATGATTTCAAGTTGAGCCTCAAGCCTGGCCTTGTGCAAAGATGAGCTCTCGGTTAGCCACAATATGGGCTGGGTTTCATCCTTATTGAGGGTGCCACCAGTCCCAAACGTGGAACCAAAGCTGAGTGGCCCTGCTAAATCTGATTATGTGGGAAGGGGGCAGTGAGATCTACATGCCTTCAGCTCCCCTGATTGCCAGTCTTTCCAGGAATGTTTGGCACTGATGAAGACCCAGGAGCATCCCTTCCCTCCAGTTTCTGTTAAACACTTCAGCTTTCCCATGGAGAGCTTTTACATTGTATTGAAATCCACCTTGATTTCTTTGCATTCAGTACTTTTGTACAAGGCTTGAGTAATGAATATATAATTTTAACCAACATTTCTTTTTAACACCTATTTTTCCCCTTTGCCCAGTCATTGCTGTGCCATCATGAACTAACAGCCTGATTGCCTCCCTCCTGCCATGATTTATATCTGGGAGCAAACAGGGAAAGAGACCGGCTTTTGAAAAGCTGTTCTTGAAGTCCCTTCCTACAATAGTTTTCTTTTTCTTTTTCTTTTTTTTTTTTTTAAGAGGAGATCAGAAAAACATAAATTGCAGTATATCTTCAAAGTGTTCGGGGGTTGTTTGCCACATGACTCATAGTGACTTTAATGGAAGTCACATGCTAAACTCCCATGCAACACTTTGAAAGTTTTAAAGTGCCACTGCTTTGCACAAGAGCCCTGAATGAAAAGCTACTTTTGTTTTACTGCTCCACAGCACTGGCATTGTCCAAATCCCAGCACCCCAGCAGGAACGTGCTGGAAGGGAGTGAGAAAAATCCAGCTGGGGAGCCAGCACTTCTGCCAAGGTCCTCTCCCTTCTGCCTGCCATCTCTCCCCACCTGCTAGCACGGCAGGCAGGTGAAATCAATGCTGCATCAATGCCTAGGAAACTCAGCCAGAGACCCCTGGAAAACAGAGACAGACTGATGATAGGTCTGGCACTGAGGTATTTACATTCCTTCTCCTGTTACTAGTGCCTGCCAGTTACCTGCCCTCTGTTTTGCAGGGTTACATATGTTTTCAGTGGTGTCTGTCTCTCCCTTGGTACTTCCCAGTAAACCATCTTGTTACGGAGCCTTGAAGCAATTCCCATTATCTTAGCATCTTAAAATATAGCTACTGTTGGGAAAGAAAGGGGAAAATAAAAAGAACATTTTTCCCCTCACCAGGAAAAAAAAAGGCAAAACAGCCCCCAAACTTGATTGCTCATCCAGCAATATGCAGGGTTGGATTCTTCTGTTTTGAACAAGAGCAAAATCTTCTGCCACTTCCCTATCCTCCTCCCCTGAAACAGGTCATGTATTAGCCTGCTGTCAGGTCAAATGGCTGAGTGTGATTTAGAGGGATAAAAACCATGTTAAAGCAAACTAAGAGCAGATTGTTCCAAGTGCACACATGGCTAATCCTTGCCTAGGACTAGGCAGTCTGGGCACTGCTGATACGAGAATCTCCCCAGGTTTCTTTGAAGTATGGGCAAGTATATTAAAGTGGGAGGAAAACACCAACTCCATCAGGTGGTGATTTGTGTTTATTGGCTGTGATTTTTATGAGTTGGGGAAAGAGGTAGAAACTCCAATGTATGGTAATTGAAATATATGGGGTTGCTGTAAGAGACTGTTTCACAATCAAGGAAAGGTGACAAAGCCCTTTCAGAGGAGTGTTTTTCAGTGTTTGCTAATGTTGCTGCATAAAGGGTCCTGGTGCTAATGCTCCCTTTAATGGTGTAAGTACAAAACCGTGAATCATCTGCCCGACAATAATAAATAGCAATACATCCTTGGCCACTCAGAGTTGGGACCCCGCAGCATTTTAAAACACTTGCTTCAAAAAGCCTTTCAGTGCTGCAGGGGGTATGAGGGATCTGCACAGCCAATGCTGCCTGTTACATCTTCCTTGGATTGCTTTGTTACCTTTTGGGGTGCTACCTCATCCTAATTAGGGAGGGAAGCAGAGGCCGTGCTGAATAATAGCTGGCCAGTAGCAGTTTCTTCTGTCTGCCATTGTCAAGCTGTATTTACTAGTGAGTTATGCATTCCTTGAGCCAGGAAAGAAAAGACACATGGGATGTAAATCTGGCAGTCAGGAACTCCAGTCAGGTTCTTCAGTGGTTTTGGCAAGCTATTTATGCCAGCAGAGCTGCCAGAATGGGTCCCAGCAATACACCCTCCGCATGAGAGTGACAGCAGTACTGCAGTGGCTTTCCATGCATATGGCTATTTTTCTGCCTGGATATGTTGCATAGGTAGGATTGAAGATTTCAGATATTTTTCCAGCAGCCCAGCTGGCATTATGTCTCTGCTGGGTATCCAGAAACGCTGGACATAGGGCCACTGCCTTGCAAATAAATCATCTCTGCTATGCACATGCTCTGAGGCCAGCGTGGCCAGAGTGTTTATCACACAGGCTCTCTCCTACCCTACAGATGGCCTGTACAGATGCAGTAAATCAGCCCCATCCTGACATGCCCGATGTAGCACATCTGGGCAGCGCATGCTGGGAAACCCAGCCCAGAAGTGCTTCCTCCCCGGGGATTGCACACAGGCAGTTCCCCCCACACTGCTGGCCTTCTTGGCCCAGCATTCAGGGTCTCACCCTGCAGGAAAGATGAGAGGAGACTGGAAATCACTTCATCTGTCTTATTTTCCAGCAAATGTTTCTTCAGCCATTTCTCGTAAGGAAGTGGGAAAGTGAGCAAGGTGCCTGCAAAGGCTAGGAACATCCCTGTGCTCATCCTGGCCCCCACACTGCATCCCCTCAACCAGTGCCGCAGGACCATCCATCTTCTCCCCTGTTTTCTTCTTCTTTACTCTCTAAGGTTTGGAGAGAATGTCTTAAAAATAGAGTTTAAACGGCCCTGTGTGGAAGGAGGGATGGCATGAAAACTTTTCCATCTGAAGCTGTGTATCTCAAAATCAAGACAGGGAGGGGTTCACGCTGTGCACACCCTTTTATGCATTTGTCCACTATGGCAAATGCCAGTGTAAAAGTGGTGCACCACGGGGCAAAGGCTGGAGGTGAGGTTGGTGCAAAGTTCCCCTGGGATCCCCTCTGCACAGGGACCCGAGTCAACTTCCTGAAGCCAGGCAGGACAGTTGTCAGCTTTCAACTCCACATGACAGCAGAAGTTGCAGTAACTCCTTAAACTGGTGGGCCAGCAAGCCCTTTGCTGCACCAGAAGCCCAGGTAAGGCAAGAGGATATCTCTTCAGTCCTACGGCCAAACTTTCTGAAAGTACAGCTCAGTATGGGCAGCATTTGTTTGTACCACTGGTCTCTTTTTACTTCTTCCTTCATACGATTTTCTGGGAAATAGCCTGCCCAACCTTCACAGCTGGCTGAAAAATTTGGTTGCACAGTTTCTTGGCACAACATGCAGATTTTGTCTATAGCAGACTGTTTCATAGGAAACATTGACTATTGCCACCAAGTTTTTTGAGAGGGAAATGTTAAGACATTTTGAAAAACTGCAAGCATTTGTGGTCAATTGCCAGTCCTTTCGCTGTGCTAAAGGCTTCTCGTACATGGCAATTATTTTAAATACTAAAATATGCAAAATATTTAGGTAATCAAAACAAAATCATCAGTGGTTTCCAAGGAAAATGGTTTCAATGTTTAAAAAAATTCTATAGACTTTTTACAGTATTCATTGGTTTGTTAGTTTTTGGAAGTTATGTCAAAATTGTGCTCAAATAAAAAATACCAGCATAACAACCAAGTGAGGTCAAACCAAATCATATGGTGAGGGCTTCTCTTTGCCTGTTTATATTCTTCACTGTAGTTTTACAGCATTTGATATCGGGGCATCCAGTGTATCATTGCATACATGTGAGAGGAGTGTGGACATAGCTGTGTGTGTATGTTATCTCACTGGATATACAGCCAAATTTAGGAAATGAGAGCTATGAAAGGGACCTCAGCTGAGCAAAGGGAAACACGAGCACACTGTATTGCTCATTTTGTTGAAAAATTGGAAGAAATTGATGTATTGAGTAACATAGTGAAAGTCCCATCAGGAAATAGATCACTATTAATGGAATACCTGCTTTGTGGAGAACCTACTAAGGTCTTCTTCTTAAAGGGGCCCAACCAATGACTTACGAAGTTCTTGTTTTCTAGATTAATGAATATTTATGTTAGCAATGAAAAAAGGCTAGTAGAAAAGGCTGAGCTCATCCTGGAGCACCCCAGGGCCCAGTGCTTGCATCGTGGTCCTGGGAGATGGGTTGAGTCTTCTCAGGCACAAGGTGGATATGAGGCTGCGTTTCTAATATGTATTGACTGCTCCCTAAGCTTAACTTGGCACAAGAAAATTTTGCAGGGAGTTTTGTGACTCTAGCCTTTATTCCCTTGGCTTTTAGGATATGAACAAAAATCAGCATGTTTTAATTCCGTTTGTTTGACTGAAATTGAAAATTACCTTTTCTTCTTTTTATTTTAATGAGGGAAAATAAGTAAAAATTATTTTAGGTTGATCTGACCCAACGTTTAGATTCTTCTTCAGGTAGTCTGATGAACCAAAAGGCTGAATCAAAAAGTTAACAAGAAGCTACTCATATAGCTCTACCCTAAGCCCACAGTGCTTGGCTTCATCCTTCCCTTTAAAGATTCTAACTGGTTTCTTCTCCCACTTAAAGTCTGTTTTTCTGTCCATATACAAACTGGGGGTCTATCACATTCAAGCCTACATTTTGACGACCAGTTATTTCATTAACATGGAATAAATAGAGGAAAAAAGTCATTACTCTTCTGTTTGTTGTCTAGTACCCTCCAAGGAGGTATTTACATGTGAGGGAAGAAGTTCATTGGCTTAGCTAGGATGTTTATTACTGTCCTTTGTATAATAAAGCCATCAGTCAGGGTGAAAAGGGGCGAGGGAGAAGGGAGAGCCAAATCATTGCAAGACAATTTATGTGTAGATAGTTTTATATTGGTTTTCTTTTATTTTTAAATGTTGATTGGAGTATGAGGTCCAATAAGATATACAGCCCTGTAGCCATACACATGTGTTGTTATAATGCAGCCTTTCATTCAAAAAGGCTGGCAATGCTTAGGGTGGCAGATTTATTGTGTGTACTGCAGGTTAAGGATCATAGGTCATTTTGCAAATATCCTTTTCAGGTGTCTGTAAATTCCTGTAAAAACACACACAAAGTGCAAGAACACTCGAAAGAGTTATTTTTTTATTACCTTCCTGACTCAGAGCCCAAATGAAAACAAGATAAACATGTCCTTACTGGGAACACTGGAAGCAAGTTAGCTTCTCCAGGTGGGAGTCCTCTGCTATCTCAGACAGCTGCAGCACCTGAAGTTGTCTCTTCCCTGCACAAAGGCCTCTATTTCATTTCACAATGTGCCATAGCAGACCATAAACTTCCTCACTATTGAGCAAAGTCTGCATTTAACTCCTGCTCATGTAGGTACCTTCACCAAGGTGTAGCATAACCAGCTCAACCACCTTTTAAAATGCTGCTCTTGACCCCACTTCCCACATGTACAGTCCTTAATGGGAGGCTTAACTATATCCAGCCTGAATTTTAAATTATTTATTATTGCTTATGCAGATGATCAGGCAGTAACTAACGTGGGCCCAGACATACAGGGCTGGCCGTGAGCATCATTCTGAGCAGGGCTGGCAGACCCCATACGGAGGGGTCCCCCACCTCCCTGGGGTGTCCTGGCCACAGGGCAGCACCACCTGCACGCAAGCATCTGTGGGGCCCCTGCTCAGAGAGCTTCCCTGGTGCTGTACAAAGCTGCCCCACTGCCTTGCCAGCCCTGGCAACAATTGTTGCTCATCGTGGTGCCTGCTACCCTCCGATTTCACCAAGCTGGGACCAAAGGTGCTGCAGTAAGTAATGTGCTGCCCACTTCTCTGAGCAGACAAAGGCTGAGAGCTGCCTTAACAGATTTTATGGGCTCCCCTGCTACAGCTGGGCAGCTCCCACTGGAATTCCCATTGCAATTCCCTTTGCAATTTTCCATGTAATTTCCAATGCAATTCCCAGTACATTTCTCAGTTCAATTTCCACTGTGCAATTCACTTTGCAACTACCAGTGCAATTCACTTCATGATTCCCATTGCAATTCCCAGTGCAAATTCCACTCTGATTTGCACTACAATTCCTCTTGCATTCCCCAGTGTACTTCCCACTGGGATTCATTTTGCGCTTCCCACTGTGATTTCTTTTGCACTTCCCACTGTGATTCCTTTTGCAATTCCCACTGTAATCCCTTGCAGGACCTCAGGGCTGGCCCTGCTGGCCCATCACTGAGCATGGGATTTATCTCAGCCTTAGCAGGGCCCATGGCAGTGGCCAGCCCTGAGAGATGAAAGGGACCCGATGACTTTATTTTTTCTAATGTGAGATTTGGCAGCCAAGCTAGCCAGGGGCATTAGTGGCATAACATGAATAATAGTTTCTGACAGAAGGAGGTCACACAGCCCATTTCAGTCTGTCCACCTATGTGGAGGAAAGAAGCATGACGAGGCAGGAACACTAAGTTCTTGTCTGAGTTTTCTGACTGTTTGCTGTGCTACTGTAGACCCTTTGGCACTCATTCAAGCTACGTTAATTAGTATAGCTGGTAAGACTTTTTTTTTTTCAAACCAAAAAAGGAGAATTTTGCTGACAAGATGCCTCAGTTCCCTTCCAATATAGGTTTTGGCTGTAATTGTGGAAAGTCTCCTTTTTCTGTGAAACGAATGCCATCGTACCAGTACAGTTCAGTTCACCTCAGCATATGTCTCTATATTTGCCAGAAGCAATGGCTTTGGTCAATGGATTGCATTAACCATCAGTTTGATAAAGTAATTCACAAAATTAAAAAAGTCAGGTCTTTTGAGCACTTCAGCACCAGGTTATGCATTCTGAAAATGTCTAGGGTTTTGTTTCTTAGCCACGCCTTGTTATCAGACTATATGGCATATCTTTTTCCTGGACTTTCATGTCTTAACTAGAGCTCAAAAAAAACTCAATGGGAAAACCTTGCCTGGTCTGAGAAGATACTTGTTTCATCCCAGCGAAGATGATGCCAAGGTGCTGTAAGGTGGTATTTGCACCTCCAGATCTCTCCGCACTGACACCGATGTCTTGGAAAATAACATTTTGATTATCAGAATCAATATATTTGCCAGACGTGGCCCTCCTGCCTTTACCCAGAGCCCTGGTAGATGCAGTGCCCTTTTGGAGATGGCTCTTGGCTTGCTGCTGTAGCACAGTATTTCTGTCCTCTCCATGCTGTCCTGCACCTAGGAAAGAGATGCTTTTCCTAATGTTTCATGTGTGGTTTTCATCACTGCATTTGTTGTTTGCATTCATTTGTGCCATGGTCCCTTTTACAAGCCTGTTTTTCTTTTGCTTCAGGGTTATTTTGCTGTGTTAAAGAGCTGTACACCTCTCTTTTTGCATTATATTGGCTTGTCACTCTAATGGAAGTTTATCATAATCAGTAACACTGGGCAATATCCTATATTTTGTATGTGACTTTGTTAAATGCTTCCTTTCTAAAATGAAGAGCTGTAGACATGACTCAGGGGTTATTATTCAAAGAATATGTGAAGAGAGATGGAGATTTTGGAGGGATATTTGTTTCTAATTTGCATATAGTTTTTTTTTTAATTTTTTAAATATTAAAAAATTTAAAATTTTTTTTTAAAAATACCGAACACTAGTTTGAAGAAGATGTTGCACACATTTTTCATAATACTTCATCTACTTTGAAAGGGTTAAAATCCAATAGATAAGCCCTCCCTCACCTCTCAGGTCTTGTTGTTAGGGAAGCAGGAAAGGCTGTGCACATCTTTTACCATCCTTCAGCCCTTTTCCCTGAGGTCTCTGCACTTGGGCAGCTGAGGGCAGGAATGTAGGTGGCAGGCAACAAAGAGCAATTTTTTAACATGCACATGAACACAGGCCCCCTTCCCTTTTGCCCTAAAACACTGTCTTTTTTGCAGAGCTGAAAAGTAAGTTGGGAGCTTTTTGTGGTAATACTGGGTCTTACTGTTAACAACAGCACAATATTCAGAAGAGTGGAAAAACATGTCAGCAGAGAGACCCACTTCAATCCTCATCACATAATACATTACATTTCAGAGTAGACCTAAAGTGTACTGGTAATGCTAATACTAGAGTTATTGCACTCCATTCAAAATGAATCTTTATTTCTAAAGGAAAATCCGTGCTGAAGCCAAGTTTCGAGATGTCAAATTTTGTAGCTGTTCCCACTTCTACCACAGTTGGAGAAACACATTACAACAAAGTTTTTGAAATAACCTGCAGAGTTTAGGTTCCTGGAGTCCTGCTGCAATTCAAAATCTCCAGGTTCTTTAGAAATTTTTTGAAACTATGAATAATTTTTTAGAAATTATTTGCTGCCCCACTGTCTTCACTCAACCAAAAATGCATTTCATTCATTTCTTTGCAATTGCTTCTTCTTTGATTTGGCAAGGAGGAAAGTTGGTTCCCCTCATTCAGAAGTGATGCAGCAGTTTCTAAGCATTCACATTGAGCCGTGTCCTTGAATTCACTTTGTCTGATCAGCAGCCATTTTTCAGCCCAACTGTAGCTAGGGCAGCCAAGTCAGGCTGGGAATGAGCAAAGCCAATGGAAGATCATGTCTCTATCGAGCAAAATGCCTGGTTCCCTAGCTACAAACAAGGATGTGCCAGAAACCCAAGCTTAAGTGAGAATTTTGTGCTAAGCAGTAAGGTCACTGTGACCTTCACAAAGATTACTTCATGCATTTTTATTTCAGTAGGTGTCAACAACCATGCTGAGATAGCTTGGTTTGTGCTGCAGCCTGGAAAGGGTAGGGGAAATTAGACACTTTGCATTGGCTGGAATTTTAAATGGAAAAGTCCTGCTCTCTTTTTGTTTGCTTAGCCTAATACAAACCTGCTTTTGCTTTCATCTTATCGTGACATTCAAATTCAGAAGCAGAGCACAGGAGCTCAGCAGGGCAGCACCGACTCCAAGGCAGACCTGCATTTGCAACCTTTTGAGCCTGTCCTTTTACTGCTACCTCTTGATTTTGTCTAATACAAACTAACCTCACCAAGGCACGTGCAGCAGCTTGACTGGACCATGGCTTTGCCCCTGTGCTGGGCATCCCAGCTCAGCCCACCTGCCCAAGCATCCCCTTTCCACCACCCCTCCCTGGAGACAGGCTGCAGGTCCCCTGTGCTGATCTGAGTCCTCCATGGGGACACAGTGGGCATGAAAATGAAATCCTGAAAAGGAAGGATAAGATTTCATCAAAAAGGGCAGTTGGCAGAAGGCTCAGCCTCCCAAATCAACCTGAACCACTGATGATGTAACCAAGCTGCACCACAAATACCTGCCTCTACCTGGCCTGCAGGTGCAAAAACCCAAACAGGTATGAGTGTGCTGTAATGGTTATGGGAAACAAGCAAGCAGCATTTCTATCAAACACAATAGCAATAAATGAACATTAACTGAGAGCATTAACTCTTCCCAGGCTGTTTGACTTTTCCTTGCTGTCCTGCTTTCTAAAATTACCTGTCCTCAGTACATAAACTTTACTACACAGCAATAAAACAGGTAATAGTACAAAAACATAATAAAAATGTTTTAATGTGAAATGTTGTACATACTATGAAAAGAATTTCCAGGAATAACAGCCTAAGTGCTTCAAACAGAACGACATAAGTCATGGTTTCTCTTGTGCTTGCTTTGTTCCATATTCCTTTTTTTGACATGGACCTCTATGGGAACTGAGTTTCAAAAATATTTCTGAGTAGTAGTGAAAAATTAATCTTAAATTTACAGGAATTTCTGCTGAAATATCAATGTAGCAGGAATCAAGAAATCAGAAAAAGTGTCTTACAATTTCTGGATAGTGATGACTAGCTTGCAGCTTTTAAATATTGAACACCTGCAGAACAGTGTTTGGAATCAGTGGAGCCTCTGAATTTAAGATTTGCAATGTTGTTCAGATAATCAAGTATATCCGAAGGACCTGCAGCCCACTGTTTCACTATCCACAGACTCAATCCATCAGACAAATTATTCATTGCCAGCCACCCGCACTTCTAAGAGTATGTTTTGGCTGGAAGTGGGTCTCTCTAATTGCATCCTCTTCCAATGTGCAGCTGGATTAATATTCTTCAGCACTAAATGCACTATCATTCCACCACATCTCTAGATTGGCTTTTGGTACTAGAATTTACGTTAAAGGTATTGTGCATTTCCAAAGCAAACTTGTATCCTTAGGTTTTAAAAAAGGAACAACAGCCTAAATTCAAATAGTGTAGCATGCAGCAGAGAGATAGATCTAGACATTGAAGTTGTAATATGGCATTTTCCAGCTCTGCCGTCGCTACCACAAATTCAGCTTGCAGTTAGCAAAAACTGGTTGATCTGTGAAATTGCTCCCTCTGGTCAGCCCAGTTTTTCATAGGTTACTGAGCTCAGCCCAAGCTTTAGTAAGGTGCAATTTGACTCCTTTAGAGGCAAGATTGTCTGGGCAGTCAGTTCTAGGTGAGTTCAAAGGCTCTGTGTTTCTGTGTAGGGCTGCCAGAAAAACGTAAAGAATTTGGGTTTTCTGCTCATCTGGTAAGAAATCAGGACTTTGGTCTATATTATCTAGCAGTAGTATTTTTTGAGACAAAATACACGTTTTTATCTCCTTCCTGTCTCCTTGCCAGCCTTAAATGAGCAGAATAAAGCTGCTGCTTTGCAAACCCACAAGCAGAGTATTGCCTGCAAGTACAGCATTAGGCATGGTGACTCCAGGGTCAGAGTGGGGTTAGGGCAGGATTAGGATATGTGCAGTGCCTGAGGACATCCTGATATGTTTCATTGCAGTTTTTCTTACTTATCTCCTATTGCAGCATCTATCTGCTGCTTTTCAGACGTAAAGACTGCTGGTAACTCAGGTGGGTTAACATTACCCCCTATGGTGCAGGTAGCTCAGATGAAGTTTTAGTAGTGGACATGGCAGTGCTGGATTAACAGTTGGACTCGATGATCTTAGAGGTCTTTTCCAACCTAAATAATTCTGGGATTCTATGTTCTGCACATGCACCAGACCCATTCAGAGAGAAGGAAAAATGCTCTTTTGTAATGGTTTTTCATCCATCTCACCCCAGCTCTATGGCAGTTTTTGCACAAGACTCATATATTCTTGAAAAATTGTAGTCTTATCCCAATATCCCTATTTTCCTTTCCATCTAAAATAAAGTTATGCTCCATTCCCTGAAATAAATCCCAGTGACTTTTCGTCTTCACCTGGGCTTCCTGATTCCTTATACCTTTCTCCCAGTCTCCCCATTCATCTGTCCCACAGCTCTTTCATCTCTTCACCTATGCTTCCGTATGAATGTTTCTCTCAAGACACATGCCTGGACATAAGTTAAGGCCCTGAACCTCTGTGTATTACTATTATTTTACTTAACAATAATAAAATGTAATAATACATTGCAATAATACGATGAGCCAAGGCCTCCTCTACCCTCTGATAATGAGTGCACAGCATATTGCCTTTCGCTATCTTCATTTGTTTGGTCTTAACTTGGAAAGCTCCTGGATTTGTTGATTCTTACTGTATGGCATTATAGAAAACCAAACTCTCTCCTGCCTGGCCAGAAGATTGCTACACAGCCTGCGATCTTCTAGTCTCACTTTTTCCTGAAATGCTCTTCTTTGACAACACCTGGCCTGTCACCAGGCAATAGCCAGGAAAAACAGAAGAAACACAGGAGCTCTCCCTCTTGGTCTATCTGCAGCCATCAGTGGCTGCTGTCTTCAAAGGATCAGTCACACCTGAAGGTGTTGGGAAAAAAACACCCCACCTGAGGGGTCATTGTACCCTCTTAATACTTGTAGCATGCTCCTCAGCCAGAGGGGAGATGCTGTGCCTCTGTGCTCTCCAGCTGTATATTTTATGATGCTCAGCTCCTGACTCTATTCATTTTCCACCCATGGCCTGCCCATCTGAAGCACTCCTTATGGGCTCATAGGCTAATAGTAAGGCTTGTTCAGGCACACAGATCAAGGAATAATCTTCCAACCAGCTGACACAGGCAGAGAAGAGGCAGGAGTTGGAAAGTCAAGTTTGGAGTAATTATACCCAACAAGGGAGATCAGGTGAAGGGGATATGGTTGGCCTATTATATGCTGCTATTCTCCCTTTGTACCTGTGTCTGTCAGGAATGTACCTGTAGTGGGAAGATGTTTTTTCAGAGCTCAAAACCCTTTACCTGCAGGGTTTTCTTTGGGCCAGCTAAGGACTAGCTGGAAGGAAGCTTCTCCTGTCCATAGTTCATCTTCATGCTCAGCAGCCCCAGGCTTGTGACAGGGGCCAGAGCTGTGACGCTCTCCACTAGGATGTCCTCTACTGTCAGGATCCAGAGCTCTGTCTAACCTCTCAGAAGAGATTAAAAGCCTAGGAAAAGCTGCCTCGCACCCCCACTATCTCCTTCTGGACAGCTGTAGAGGTCATGCTGTACCTTACCCAGATGCTAACCTTTCACTCCTAATAAATATCTCCTCTATCTGTTTCAAATTTGCTTCCGGGGGTGGGGGGGTGTCATGCCAGTTCCCCTCCCAGGAGGAGCCCCTGGACACTGGTCCACCTCCGCCCACCCATCTCCATCTTCACCAGCACACAGCCCAGATACCAGACAGGGGGAGCATGCGAGTTACACTGGGAGATGCAGCACAGAAATTGCAGTTTAAAACTCCAAGAAAAACAAAATTAATGAATACACACGCACTCAAAACCTGCCAGTAAAACATGGGCTGGTTCTTGCCACCTCCATTACCCCAGATGTTCCCCTTTGAAATTACACTGTCGCTCCCTTCCACCATTCACCCCACAGCAGTCTGATTTCTATGACACTAACACTGTATTGCTTTACGTTTAAGACACTGAGGTCACAGAAAGTGCTTTGTACCATGAAGAAGTTATCTCCACTTGACTGAAAGCTTTCTGCAACTACATATTGCATTCAGTGTTTGCGGCCACTGATCCATTATTTGTAAGGAGGACAAATCTCATCCTTTGCTTTTCAGCTGGCTGAAGATTTAACCTCCCTTTACTGAAAGAAAACATGATGGTATAAAAGTTTTCCAGCCATTTCCTTATTTATTTATTTATTATTATTACTATCCTTGTTGTTGTCTTTATCTGTCTGCTCTAGCTGTGCTATGCAGAGCTTGTGCAGCTAACACCCCTCAGTATAACCAAGCTATTTTCACAGTGACGCTGCAAGAGGGAGAAGTGTCTATTTCCTCTATCCTATTTCATTAAAAAGCAGAGCATTTTATGACTTCTCCACTCCAGCTGCACTGGTGCCAGAGGTGCTGTAGCTCATTCCCCTCTCTCCTTTGCCTCCAGAAGCAAACCAGCATAGATCTGCAGAAGTCACAGGTAGGATGTTAATCAAAACCACAGTGGGGAACCAAAAGTAGTTCCTGGAGCAGGAAACTGTTCGAAGAGTGTCCAAGATCATTATTTTACCTATGAACTCAGTAAATCCACCTGCATCAGGGAATGTAGGAAAGAAGAAAAGAGCATTATGTAATCAAACCTAATGTTAATAGCAGTTTTCCGTAACAGCATATGCTCTCTTGGGGTCAGTTGCTGTCCCTTTCTCTGCAAAGGCTAGTGCTAAGTGAATGAAAAATATTGGGTTTACATTATATGTTAAAGCATACATATGTGTGCACATCTGCATTTAAATGGGCTGCATGTATGCATTAGAGAAAGTAGTGATTTTTTTACAAACATGTCTTTCCTAAGACTATCAAGTACCTTGGTGTGAAATATTTTCTTTAAATGACCATAAAAGGTGTTCCTGAAATGTCACCACTTATTATATTTTCCCAGCTTGCCCCACAGTTCACTTCAGACTGAAACTAATTTAAATTACTCTGTAGCTCCCAGCAATAAAAAGAATTTAGTAATTTGCAGTTCGTTTGCCCTTGCTATTCTTGGAAATGGTATTTGAGGTTGTCCAGTCCTTTACATTACGAATGTGTGGTGTGCGAGTAGCAGTCATGTCATGCCTGTCAGATTTTGCCAAGGAAACTATTGGGTTTTGCAGCTTTGAAATTCTGGGGATAATTGACATGTGCTCCATTCCCACAGAATAGCTGCGATCCTCGTCACTGCCTGGCTGTGGATGAGTTTAGCGAACATTGTATTTCCCAAGTGGTGGTTAAGCTAACTTAATTAGGGAAGTGCCTTTATCCCAGCTCAGACAAAGCCTGCCCTTGACAGAGCACTGTTGAGAAAACAGCTCTGAGGCGAAGGGCCTATGAACCAGACATCCAGAGATGTCTCTTCCCTTGAGCTTCTAGTGGGGATGAAATCCTGGAGGGAGGAAATAAAAAGTAAAAGAATGACCTTTCTAACTTTCCCAGATGCTAACTGAATGTGACCCAAAACTAAGCAGCATCTCTTCACTTGTGGACACCCTGAGAGGGCTGTGTAGGGGTCCCGATGGAGCCCCAGCACTCCCAGCCTGCAGGCTGGCAGGAAGGAAGTGAGGAGCCAGGCAAGCCCCCACCCCTAGCATCCCTGAAATGTGCTAGGGATGTGCCCGTGGTCCCCCATTGAACCACGGAGTTTGAGGCTGCCGAGTGCCCTTTCCATGCCGATAGCCCAGGGCAGACCCAGAGGTGTGCAAACAAGTCCACTTACCCCAGCAGATTTAGATCGCCCCCAGGGTAGAAGCTGTGCTGTGTGGGGCACAGAACCACCACTGCTGGGGCCCTGAGCATCTACCACCACATACATCATTATTATCATTGGGCCTTGCAAGGATAACAAGAGAGGCGAGTGCTCTTGCTTAGAAATCCAGCTTCAGTGCTCATAAAAGGGAGGAGATAAACCAATGCTGTACAAATGAGATCTTAACACTAATGGCTGCAAACAAACAACTGATGTTGTACATAAAACAGCACTAGAGAGAAAGCATCTCTCTAGTTGTATTAGCTGCTTCTGCATATAGGGTTCTTCCCATTCTCTTTCTTGGTTATTCAGTGTAAAATCATGGGAAGGAAATGTATGTGTGAGAAACCATTATGATACTGAGGTTTGTTTTAAAAGTGAAGGTCTCTTACCCTGCCTGGAAAGAGCTTTGTGTTCTCAGAACTCCCCAATGTTATCAGAAAATAAGAGTCTGGTTCTCACAGTCTCCATAAAACAAATAAACATGTTTGTTCTCCATTTGCCTTAAACATATTTTATTATAATAGTTGCTCTTAAGCCTTAACTGTCAGCAAAGGACTGAACATGCCAGTCCCCCTCGCCTGTGCCAAGTGCAGGATCAGGGGGTCAAGGCTGCTGGTGTTGGCGGTGCAGAGCACTCTGGGTGTCTCATCCACACTGTTGCTCAAACTGACAAACATGCCAAAGCTCTGCCCGCTTTCTCATTATGGAGAGAAACCAGTTCCTCCATGGGAATTCTAGTCTGTGCTTTCAATTCAATCCTTAATCTGACAACTCTCTGTGTCCTACAGCAGTGATAACCTGTACATTTGGTTTTCTGAGCATGAGGTTTAGTCCTGTAGATTGACTGTACCCCTATTGTGATAACCACACATGCAGAGAAACAGGGAGGGAGGGAGGAAAAAAATCTGTGGAATTAAGTTAGCCACTGGCTCAAAGAGGTTTTCCTGGAAAAAGAGAACTACAGTAGTGTAATGCAATGCAATTTTTGCTTTTAGCTGAATTTTGAAGCAAGTAAACCTGCTATTCTGCTTGAATTTTTCTGCCTTGTTTCAGTTTCCCTCTCAAGAGCTCTCGTAGGGTTGGAAGTCTTCATACTCCATCAGCAGTGGTTCCTGAGTGTCCAGCATCTCCCCCAAGTTACAGGAAACCATAGGCTTTACCTTCCCATTGTGTAAACGTAGTTTGGGACCAAGGCCTCAAGCAAACAAGAAATGGCATTAAAACAACTGTTGTGGATTGATTTAATTTAATTTCCCCCAAAACAGCCCAGCAGCAACATATGGCTCTCAGCAAGATCCTGCTATTACACAGTTCGGCAGCTGGGCCAACCAAGACGAGAAGTTTGGGCACTCTGAAAAAGGCAGAGTGCATCGTACACTGGGAGAAGAAAGCCAAGCTTTGGGCCCAGTTTCTTCCCTGTAATGCTCTTGGCTCCTGGGGTTTAGCGCTTAGGATGGATCCCAGCTGCAGAAAATACAAATGAGATCTTAACACAGATAGAAGACAGCTTCAGGGACCAAACCTAGTGAATTTAATCAGTGTTGCCATTTCCGTAATAAGTAATAAATGTAGAGCTCATGACAAGCCTGGGATAAGGATTTTGTGGGATGCGTTCCAGTTATGTGGGGTGTAAGACTTGAAGCAGTTATTGAATCATCCAGTCCAGCTTCCTGGATGTTTTCAGTTACTGCACCCCCAAAATTTATATCAGACTGAAAATCCTGGTGAAGCCAGAGAGCTCAGACCTGAAGAACAAAACCTGTGTCACAGGCAGAAAGGACCCAGTGCTCACCTGCTTCAAGTACCCTGGTGCTACACACCCTAGTGATGCTCCCAGCTGAACCAGCCTCAAGCTACAGAGTATGGCTGAGGGCTTGGATTTAATTCAGTCTGCTCCTCTAGCGTTTGTTTTGGTTTTTTGCATGTCCTCAAACAAATTTGTCCCCAGCTCATTATGTTCTCCCAACTTGTGTTTACAGGTATGGGCACAGATGTGGTTGCCTAAGTAAAGTCAGTGTCCAGATAGAAACCTGAGAGGAAACCCATTTTCATGATGTGCTCTGAATGTCAAGGGAATTGTATCCCAGCTAAGAGGAAACATTTCTTTTATTATCTAACTCCAGCACTTTCACACAAATGGAGCTGATTAAACAAGTACCGTGTAGGTCATCTGCTTAGATTACATGCTCAGCTTATGCTAGTAAAGTGCCTTGGCACATAAGTATCTGATCATCCTTAACTGGATTGCTTCTAGTTGCATGGCAAACTACCCTTATCAAGTGTGGTTTACATGATACTGACACATCCTTTGCCAGTAAATTTACTTTGTATTAAAATTCCTCTTTGCTGCCTTGAGCGTATCCCATTTGCAGATTCCTCCAGGAGTAAAACATTGTGAAACCCATTGAACCCATATGCCTAAAAATCAGCAGGTAAGAGATCCAAGGGCAATGCTACTCAGAGAAGGTAGGATGAGAGAGGGGCCAGGGGCTTGTGGTACTAAGCCACCCAAGTTGCCCTCCTCCCTTTGATTCACCACATGTGACTGCCTGGAAAAATTATTTTCCCTCTTAGGCAGATGGGGAGAGGTGCAAGTGCTTTGACCTCTTTAAGACAGGTGCTGGCTGGTACCTTCTCTTTATTTATGGTGACTTACATGACACCTCACCCTGCACACCTCCGAGCTCTGTTGAGGTCTGACCAACAGGCACACATGCTTTCATGCCTCCTTGCATTGCATCTTAATAAAATAAAAACCTCACAGCAAACAGTATACCTTGTTCTTTGACACTGAAGTGGCAGCTGTGACAGGGAGAATATCGATTTCATTAATTCAGTGCCAGGGTGATTAAGGTGCCAAGGAGTGGGAGGTAAGATGGGATTTGGTTTCTGACACAGAAATCCAGAAGATGCACACAGTGTGGGAGGCTGTGAGCGATCCTGGAGTTTAAGCTCCCATGGCAGTCAGTGTACGTCTAGTAAAGCCCAGTGGCATATTCAGCTAAAATTCAGTAAAATATGGGTGTTTCTGCACAAGCTTCAGGGGTCAGAGATGGTCTGTTGTCTGTCTGCAGGCACTGGGAGCCATTGGAGATGCAGCACGACATCCCACGAAGTGTCTATGGACACTGCTCTCCTCTGACCCTGTGGCACAGCTGCCAGCCCAGCAAAGCCCACTGAGCATCCCCAGTGACACCAATGGAGCAGCCACTCCTCTGCACACCCTGCCTCACATTGCCAGGGCCTGGCCTCAAATGTGCAAGCATTGCCTCAGCCACCTCAGTTCGATTTTAAGGAACATTATTTCCTAAAACTATCAAGCTTTTGTTCAGAGGCTGCCACTTGACCTCTATAAACACTATTCTTGTGTTGGCATGTTAAAGGCTACAGGAAAAAATATTCATGAGGGGCCTTTCCTAGCCAATGGTTTTCTTATTCAGAAGTCTGCCTTGTAAATCAGAGCTTGAGTACTGCAAAGCTGAGGCTTACATTCAAACACCATGACTTCTCCTACTTCACTGATTCCTATGTGATTTTTTTGTTGTGAACTGTTAATAAAACCCTACTACAGAAAAAGTAAATCTATTTGCTGTCTGTGTAATTTCTGCATTACCTCAGCTTGGACAGTAAGGACTGGTAAGAGCTGCTTGCTTTTCCTGCTCCAGTTAACTTCCACGTTTTAATGAGCTAGTGCTTGAGCTCACTCAGTCAGCACAAGGTTATGAGGATAAAAAGACTTACAAGATGTTTGTGGTCTCAATTGTTGGTTCTTTTATTTTAAAACTTGCTTTAATATCACCTCAGATAAATGCTTGGGCTCTTTTTCAGGCTGAGGGAGTCTGGGGAAATTGTGCTGCTTTCAGACCTGGAGGCTGTCAGCTAGGCCTCCTGTGATATCCCCTTCCACCCTCGCTTTCTTGTGGTTTCCCCCTGCAGAGTGCTGAAATGCAGCATTTTGTTACCTATTAAAGTGTCACTCTCAGCAATATTGTGAAGCTATTAAATTCTGCCGGATCATCCTTTGTGAACCAGAGGATGTTGACAGAGCCAAAGCTCCATCCTTCAGCTATTATCTGGTATTCAGTGTCCTCCAATTAGTATGCACAATAAATCTAGTCCAAGACCCCCCACTGCTTTATGTCATTTCTGTATTAACCTCACTGCTTCCCAACGTGTTCCTATTATTAAGCCATTTAAAGACTTCCCTTCATTCACTTACCAGAGCTATGTCTCATTTTCTTTCTTTCATCTATTTGCATACATTTCCAAAGGTTCACTTGGACTTGTGTTTCTCCCGTTGTTGGTTATTGACATGACTTCTGCTGTTGTTGGTTATTTTTTTAATTAAAGATTATTCCTGATATACTTTCTTTACTTCATCCTCCTTATGTGTGTTATCCTCCTTATCTCTGTGAGATTGTAATGGTTGGGTTGAGAACTGATTGATTGTCACTTCATGTGTTCAAAAAGCCAACCCTTTAAGGCTGCCTTGGTAATTCCCAGGCTAAAATTGAGGGGTTTGTCACCTCTTCTCAATGAAAAATGTAAACTTGTTAAAGTGTTGCATTATATAATCTCTGCTGTTCTTACTCCATGAGATCTGCCAGGTAATAGAGTCACGAGTCTGCTCCCTTTGCTGTACAGCCGCAAAGACCAGTGGTTCTTAGGAATGAGGAAACAGGAATATTTATAAAACTCTCCACCTATTTCTTTGCAGGGCAGGCTGGGTACTGTGCCATTGCTGTATATCCAGTGTGTCAAACCCCTGCGTTTCACTGTCTGGAGCTCAAGAAATACCTTTTATTCCCTTTATCTGTAGAAAAGCTGATTTTCGTGTCAAATAAACATCAGTAGAAAGCCTTTTATGTGAATTTCTGTATCCTAATCTAAACTCTCACATCAGAGGTGATTTTCAACTCCTGTATCAGAAGGTGGAGAGCAATGGACATGACTTTCTTTGTGCTCCCAGTTTTCAAGCAAGGTACTGATTTGGTTGAGGATTAGAGTTTTCCAATGCCTGAATAGGAAACGAGAATCTTTTCTCCACCCCAGGAAGGCACAGGCAGGGCACAGGTCTGGGAGGTGGTCCTGCCACTGCTCTCCATCACTGCCCTGAATGGAGCACCCTGATGTCAGCTCTGGTTGTCACAGACTTGCTTGGAAACAGCAGAAAAACCAAAATGTGACATTTCTCGTCCAGCCCCTCCCTGAACACAGCTCCCAAGGGTGTGAAGCTATGTCCCTCAAACTGACATGGTAGCATCAGCTTTGTTAGACTTCTCAACACTCCCATCCATATAAATGGAAAACAAATCAACCTTGGTTTCCTGGTCAATTTTTTGACCTGGTAATTGGAAAGGCAACGCAGAAGGTCCCACATTCAAAGGTTGTATTGTCAACAGGAGTAACAGTGACCTCAGCTTGTGGGACCCAAGGTGGTGCTCAGTGTTAACCAGCTATCAGTGGAAATCATCTACTTGTCCAGGCATCCTGGCTTCTGACTCCTTCCCTCTGCCTGCCTGCAGCACCAACCTGGTGCTCTCTGCATTAAAGGGCAGTTTACAAGTGAGAAATGTCTGACATGACAGAGGAGAGAAAAGGAGAAAAAGAGTAATTGTAAGAGATTTAAATAACTCTTCATTTTAAAGTCTTTCCACTTCCAAGTGGCTTTGGCTACTGCTGGCTGACAGGTTGGCTTGTGCTGCAGCTGCACCTCTGCAGAGCAGATCTTGCTACTCTGGGAAAGGATGGCTGCCTTTTCACAACCAGCCCTTGCAGGCATTTCATGCAGATGAGAGGAAGAGCAATTGTCTTCCCTTCCTCTGCAGCTCATGTTCCTTTTTCATTCTAGATTATTAAAATAGAGTAGCATTTCCACCAGCTGCGGTAATCTGCTTGAGAAACAGATGTTTCTTGAAGAAGATGGAAGCAGCTTAAACATCTACGATGGGTTGATTCCTAATTCCCTGAACGAAAACTGAAATTATCTTTATGTAACTTTGAAGAGGACATGGTATTTGTCTGCCTGGGCAGGCAACAATGCAATAAGCCCCTGAGCAGGGCTGAGTTTTTAAAAGAATTTATATCCCCTAAGGGAAAATGCCTCTGGTTTATCTACTTTTTTTTTTTAAATAATTTCGCAGAATTAATTGATTATGGAAATTTTTTTAAGTGTTGGAGATATTAGGTCTGGTGACCAGTGAGAGCTTACTGCAAATATTACAAGTCAACTTTCATGGCCTGCTTTTCTTTGTTTTCTGCTGGCTTCTAAGAACATCTGACCAACACTGGGATCTAACTGCAAATGTAA
This sequence comes from Calyptomena viridis, assembly GCA_013390005.1. NCBI lineage: Eukaryota > Metazoa > Chordata > Aves > Passeriformes > Eurylaimidae > Calyptomena > Calyptomena viridis. The sequence continues at coordinate 104,216 of WEIV01010335.1, read as the reverse complement.
ATAACGTGTTGCAATCTCATTACAATAAAAATGCATATCAAGCTAACATTTTTACAAAAGAAAAATAGAATTCCTACCTGTGTATGGAAGTTATAACTATCTCAGAAAAACGTCTTTGGGATTTATATGTTATGAATTTATTTTCTTTTGCAGAAGTTGTGTGTGTTGCCTCCATCAAACACTGCCAAGCTTTTTCTCAGCATCGCTTTCTGGCAGCATAAATCTGTCTGTGATGGATGAATCCTGTTTGATCCATCTCTGTCACACACATGAAGTGGAATGATCTCTAGTTATAAAGCCAAACTTAAATAAAAAGAAAGGACATTTGTTGTTTCATAACCAATTTAAATGCACACTTGCATAATATGGGGGGAAAAGCTACTGTGAAAGAGGATGTATAACAGCCAAATACAGCTGGATAGCATCTCCTCTTCCCATCTGAATTTATTACAGTGCTGTCTGCATTATTGTAGTGAAGGTGATGGAGTTGCACAACTTCAGGAGTCTGGCTTTCTGGCTCAGGACCAGCACGAGTGTTATTCATCCCTTTAAAGTAATTAGGAGAGCCCTCTCCCTAGAGAACTTGGTGGCTGGCTGCCCTGCGGAGCAAGTCACTGTTATTCCACCATATCTGAAAATGTCTCAGGTGTGCACTGTGTGATTAATAGCACCTAGAGATGGCTGACAATTTTGTAATTTGAAACGGGAAAAATCCACCTTAACTGCCACTTTTTCTATGTTTTATTGGTGGGATTGCTGTTTTTTGACTGACTACCTGTGCCAGCTCTGGGCTTATTCAATATTTCGGGGAGATGGGACCCATTCTCTCTCCCCAGTACATCTCCTTCACTGCATCCCCCTGGGAGTGCCCTGCCACATTGTTTGCAGCACCCGGCCTCTGTGTGCTCAGCTACTGCCATGAGAAAACATTGGATTGCAGCAGTGTGCTCAGGGGCAGTCAGGCAGGAAGGGAATGCAGGCAGGAGACCAGGTGACCCTGTGGGCTGAGAGGAGCTGCTCCTGGTTGTTCTGCCATCACTGAGTGACAGCAGTGCCCTTGGCTTGCCTACCGAGACGAGGGGACTGCATGGCAATGGATCCATCAGCAACACCCAATGTCTGCCTCCATAAGAGGTAGTGGAAAGCTATTTTACTTCACACTGGTTTACACTGGATTGATATTTTTTTCTACTTTTTTTTTTCCTCTAGGTGCCTATCCTGTACATTCAGCTTCCATCTGGATGTGAAAATGGGTTTCAGGATGCTCTCTAGTCTGAGGGCTGCAGCTTAACATTTTCTCAGAAGCCAGCCTACTGCAAACCCATCAGACTCTCTTCTCTGCCCTCTCTCCTGGTATCCCAAATATCTCCAGAATTGTCTCTAGAGCCTTGGCCCAGAGTACCTAAAACATCACTGTGTCTATGTGGGAATGGCACCCAGTGGTCCTAGTCCCCTGACCTCCCCAAGCATAGTTGCTGCTGTAGTGAAAACACCAGGGCTCATCTGCCTTTCTCTGAGTCCCCTTTGCACCCTGTGCGTATGTCTGAAAGGCACTGCTGTCCCTCATCATCTCAACCCACCCACAAAGCACCAAGATAAGGACAGTTGCTAAACATGAACTCTGCACTGAGAGAGCTGTCTCTTCTAAACTCATCTGGGCAATAAAGAGACCTTCCTCAGTCTTTTTGTGTCTGAGGCTGCAGTACCAAATCCTACAGGGGACTAAGAAATATTTTTTTCTTCGTGCATACAGTGTATTCCTTTGGCCTGAAAATTCCCCATTTAAATGCAGCTTGGCAAGTACATTAAAAGAAGAAGGAGGAAAGAATAAAAAAAACAAACCCAATGCAAAATACTCCCCTGCACATATAGTCCTTCCCCAGAGAGCAGAGGAGAGAAAGAGCAAACCACATGTGACAGATGTTAGTCACATTGCCAAATGCACCGCTGGCAGGAGCCGAGGCGAAAGGGCAGTTGGGGAACCCAACCCATCAATCCTATTGCTTTAGGAGTTTCATATACCAGGGAAAGATGCTGTTCCATATTGTTGGTATATAGACAACTTGCAATTGTTTTTATTTCGGCTGTTAGTGTCAATGGAAATTGATTTTACAGATTATAAAGATACTATTTATTTGCAGAATACCCATTATTAAAATAGCAATCATTTTACTGAGCAATCTGTGATCATTTATATTTTGGTTGTTTACATTGTATGCCATACAGGGCTAGCAATTTCCTGACTTGCATGATATTCTGTGCAAGGGTGTATTTTGGTTTCTGCTGCTGTGTCAGGCTAATGCCACTGTTGCCATGGTAATGGTGATGTTTGAGTCTGCTTTGTCACCTTTGTCCTGCTATTTTTTTCTTTAAACACAAATTCGTGCTGTGGAGGCCTGCAAAGCAGGCAGAGGGTTTGCTATGGGAGCTCAGCCCTCTCTCTTGTTTATTTATTTGTAATAGATTATAAAACAGTGTGGCAATTTCATAGCTGAATAAAGCCAGCAGAGCTCATCAGATCTGCTGAAGCCACCCTCACATATAAATGTCACCGAGTTGTCCCTATATGGCAGACTGGTTGGAAATACTGCAAGGCTTCTAATTAAAATAGGATGCCTTGCAATATTTCCAACTATCAGTCCATCATTGTCCTGTGCAGTTTCATCCAAAGCTTTAGAAATTCTCCATGGTTTTGAAGAAGTCTTCCAAATTTTTATCAGTTCCATCATGACCTCCAGCATTTTTTCAAGGTGATGCATTTCCTGCTGTTCTGCCTCGTCCCCAGATGTCACCCTCAGGACCATGTTTTCCTTCCCATTTGCCTCCAGTGAAACACATTTTGCTTGTCCGGGTGCAGCTGGCTGTGTGATTCAGCTAGTCTTTCTGCTTTATTTACCCTCCTGCCTTTCTTTGGGTGTTTTATCAGCAGTGATTTCTTATTTATTTCCACATCACTAACGAAGATGCTGAGGAGCGGCTGTGTGTGGCTCTCTAAAAAGCTTCAGCAGCACCTGAGGTTATGTCTGTTTTCTTTCACTGCCATGTCACTCTACACTGGCATTTTCCCAGTATGATAAAGTGTATCAAACATGAAGCAAGGCACAGGCTCTTCAGCCAGCTCTTTTAGGATTGCTGAGTATAAGCTATTTTAAAATGTGGACCTTTGATGGAGTTACTGCACACAGTCCCTGACTGCTGGTGGATGGACAAAATCTACTCCAGCATTCCCAGGCTTCCAAACGCTATGTGTGGCTGCACTCTGAAAAATTATGTATTTGTCCCATTTTGAGGAAAGGACAGACCCTTGTTCCCCTTGTGTGCAGTTGGAGGGGGGAGGTTTGGCAGCGGACTTGGGGCTGGGCGGCTGTGCCAGACTGCACACGGCTCCAGGGTGGCTGCAGGCTGCAGTTTGCCTCCAGTGTCAGGAGCATGAATAGCTCTACGGGAGCAACCAGCATCACCCATACTCTCCCCGAGCCAGCATTAGAAGTCGTGAAGCTCCAATTCACTTTAAAATTTGTTTTGTGCCAGGAATTGCTAGTGTTTCCTTCTGGCCCATGTAGGCTTCCCAGCCAAAGGCCCTTCCTGCCAGCACCATTTCTTGCTCTGGATCTCTGTGTCCTGCTATTGGAGCAGGTAATAGTGAGGGCATGGCATTAACACAAGGTGCCATAGGGCTGCAGCCCACAGACAGGTATGTGCCTGCTAATAAACCTCCTTTGCCCCGTGATTCCTTGCCTCTGGAAGTATAAGGGAGGAGAATAACTTTCTAGCAGAGAGTCAGGATCTGAGGTATCCTACCCGTACTACGTACCAGCGGTACCAAGCTGATTATAAAAGAGCATTTATCATTCCTGAACCATTCATTTGAGGCAAATTGAATATGGCAGTTACCCTCAAGGTGCCCAAGGACCATCCATGGTTTCTCGTGTGCAAATGATATGATGAAACTGTTTTGGAAAGCAAAGGAAAAAAGAGAGTATTTGTCCCTCACTATCTCAGCGCCTTCTCGCTATCTCCAGGCAGTGTGGCTACGGAGGTCTTTGATGTTTGCTACACATGCAACAGCAGCATTGGCGGTGCTTTTATAGCACTGATACAATATAACAGAAGTAATTTAAGATAGCCTGTAAAGAAATCTTGAGCAACTGGCTAAGTCCAGAGATACGGTTACTGTTGCTGTCTGACATTTCGTCCTAATGGGATCAAGGCCATGGTCTGCAATCCTCCCTGCCTCTTCCTAAAACACAGTCGGCAGTTTTTAAGTAGTGTTTGTTCCTCAAGGACTCATAAAATCACCTTTTAAGAAGGGGAAAGGCACAAAGCATCATGAAGTTCTGGTTTCCAGTATTTTTTTGTTTTTTCTAAAGCTTTCATGAGAATTGAAGGAAAACAAGGGTTTCAGCAGAAGCGGATCCTGCTTTTTCAAAAATTAGAAAACAGACAGTGGTGAAAAATTGAAAAAAAAAATCACTCTAAACCATTACTTATATCACTGAATAAATTCCAAATACATCAACTATGTTTTGTGTTCTCTGTCATTTCTGGATAAGTGCCAGGACCATGACTATTAGAGCTATTAACACTGCAACAGCTTTATTAGGCTCGGGTCTGCATGCATCTGAAAATGAAGATCACCTTTAGGGGAAAAGATGGAAAAAAAATCTCTAAAAAATCTTCCAGATTTTAAGAGAGATCTTTTCCCTAACTCATTTGCAGCTGTGCCCTGGTGTAGGAGAATTAGTGGACAACTCAGTTTCTCTAGATGGTTTGCAAGCACCTGGAAAAGTGCATGGGACAAGAGAAGGTGGCAGGGATAGTCATGCTGGGAGACATTTCCACTGCTCCTGCTGCAACTGATCACCCACTCCTGGCAGCAGGTCACCCATTCCTCTGAAAGTCCTCCTGTGCTGTGTCTCCATGGCAGAGTGGCTGTGGCTGAAGGAACCAGCCATAGTGCTGCCAAACCATACAGCTGCCAACCAGAATCCTTTTCTTCAGGATGCCTTTGTGCTTGTTTTTCATGTCCAGGAAGGAGTAACTCATGTTTATTATTTATTTCAGTTATTCCTTCCTTACAAATCAAACAAAAAAGGTCAGCAATGTTATTTCACCCTATTTGCTTCCTTAATGCTCAAGACATCCTATCCTCACTGCAGTTTTTCTGGCTCTCAATAATTGACAGCATACAGAACATCTGCCTGACAAGTAGGCAAGATCTCTCTCCTGGAGGTTAAATGTGGTGTTGTCTGCTTCCCTCTGCTTTCTGTTTATGGTATTTATTTGTTTTTTCTTCATTATTTTTCGTTCCAGAAGGGTAGGGCACTATTTGGTTCCTTTCTTCTCTGCTCCTCCTCCAAAATGGACTGAAACTTGACCTTCTGATTGTTCATCCTAGGTGCTCTCAGGAAAACTCTGAGTGGTAAATGATGTTCCAAATGCAGGAAGAGATTACTGTATTTTTCTTTTCCTTTTTAAAACCTCGAATAGATGAAAATAGATGGTAATCAACAAACCTGTGGCTAGAGGAAAAATCCCTTTAACTCACATTTTACTTCAATTACATTCAGGACAAAGAAACACATTGCACCATGTGCATGAATAGATGCTTTATTATTCAAAACAAGCTTCAAAGAGCATTACGTCCCCTATAGAAAATATGCAATCAGTGTTTAATTCAATGGTAGGATGCAAATTTAAATTCCCATAAGGGGAAGACTGTTAATGCCATTTAAATTGGTTGTAAATTACAGATAATACGCTTGAGACCCGAATACAGATTAGGAGAGTGTTGCTTTATGAATCCAGCCCTACTTTGAACTTACTGAGTATTTATTTATGGTCAATAAGACAATGCAGGCTTGTTTACACCTATATAGTCATATCATCTGACACAACACATATGCAGGAAAAAAACCGTTTTGTTTTTAAAATACAGATGGTGTTAGCTCTGGTTTGACTGCGATTAGTTGTGTGGAAATGCTTTTTGGTCACGACCATGTCTGTTCTCCCCTCTGTCCTCTCCAGTGTCACGTGTTTCTACATCTTATGAATCACAAAGAAATTAGCCCAGAGGAATCACTATTTCCCTATTTTATTAACAATCACTATTTCCCTATTTTATTAACAGTGGAGGAAAAGTCCTGGCTGCTAAATGTAACCCATCAGTTAGCATGTGCTTGGGACAGCAGTTCCTTGCAGGGCTCAGGGGTTGCTGCTGCCTTTGCTGGGGATGGTTGTTTCACTATAGCCAGTACAGCGTGTCCCTCCCCATGGCCACAGCTGCCAAGGAAGGAACACAGGCTCTTAGTAAGAGTTTTTATGGGATTTTTTTTGTTTCCAGAGAAAGCAAAGTTCTGTGGCTTCATCCTTTGTGCACCAAAATAATAATTAAAAACAACCAATGCACTTTAAGATCAGGTGTTTAAAATGAGCTGTGTGTCTCATGTAGCACCGTGTCTGTTTGCTGTTACTCTCTGCAGCATTATTTCTTGCCCATTCTTTGGATAAGACAATAACTTGTAGAACTGATATGTTTTTATTTTGTAAAAGACAACCAACTAGTCATGTGAGAAGCAGCTCTTTAAACCACTAATGGTATGAGTGAGCATTTCTGGTATAAATCCCACTCTAGCAATGGCATGAGAAATTTTGGAGCACGTTTCTTCAGGTCCAAAGCACATGTTCTATGTCCCCAGGTGTATCAATATTACATCAGCACATTATAAACATTTTGCATTGCAGAAGCACCACGCGTTGTGGTTCATTTCATACAAGGCAATAGAGCTTACCTACTCAGAGGGATAGAAATGTGGCACTTGCTCTCAAACACTATTTTACAGAATGGTTTTTATTTTGAATATGTATGGATGGGTGGGAGGGTGGAACACGCCTTTGATTGTTTCTGAACCTTCTGGCTAAATCATAGGAAATGCCTATCTCAGAGTTACTTGGAGTTTACACAACCACTTGCAGCTTCGTCCTAAACACAGAGAAAACCATTAACCCACCTTACTTCCCTCCCATGGCTTTCAATCCCATTCAGGTCTGTAATACAAATGAAGTACCAGAGAATCTTGTGCTTTTCTGTCATTGTAAGGAGCTCTCTGCAGACAGAAATATCTTAAATAGGATGTAAAAGCTCTTCTTAAAGTTCTCCTGTATACACTAACCAGCTCATGCTGCTGCAGCCTGTACTGGGAGAGCATGTGGATCTTGCCTGTGACTTTCCAAATCCTCCTGACCCCTGCTGAGGTCTGGACACCAGTAAGTGGATGCAGTGTAATGGCAGTGTTCTTGCAGAAAGAAAATTTCATTGTATGTTGCGACTATACCAATTCTCTGTTTCTACTTGTTCAGGTGCTCTTGAAACCTGTTTGTTGCTCTGGCAAAATCATTATACTGGAAGCAACATATTCCATAATTTATCTCAAATGACTTCCAGGTCTGCTCTAGGGTCACAAATTTCCAGAATACAATCCCCTATCTTGCACTCCTGATCTACACCATTCATTTCTGAATTCTTAATTGCACCTATGCCTACATGAAAATGCATGTGGTTTACATCAGCCATCGTCACCAGAGACACAGGGGTTTTTTGTCCATGTTATAAAACCTATATTAAATAGCATTAGATCAAGAATACGCACCCTTCAGACTCCACTAAAAGCATTCTCTTTGGGATTATCCTTCCCTAGTTCCAAGTTTTTTCAATCTCTCAGTTCACATTCATCATTCTTTGAATGGGAGCTGCATTGATTTTGTTTAGTGCTCTTTTTTCCCCCAAACACAAAAATGTAGGTACTTTATGGCAATACCATCTTTTGTAACCTACAGACTTGAGATTTTATTAAAAACATGCCATCAAGTATATTTGACAAAACCTGTTTTCCATAAAGTGATGTTGATTGGCATTACTAATGCTCTCATCTTCCCATTTTTTTTAATGGATTTTGTCCCCAGTCAGCCTTTCCCTGGACTGCTCCTGGGACCAATGCCAAGATAACCAGTTCAGTGTCTCCAGCATCATTCCCTTGGCTTCTTTAATATTGGCCTAAAGCTTGCTTTTAAGGCCCTCTTGGTTGTCTTCTCATTTGCTTTTTATTCCATTCTCCCACTTCCATTTTCAGGAGATTTTGTCAGGGCTTAAATATTTAGTTCAGAGGACTTCTCTGCTGGTTTTTATGCTACTCTTGGGTGCAAGATACTTAGGCCTATAGATTTTAAATAGTTACAGGTTATGAATAGCCACAGGCTAGGATTTCAGACCTGTATATGCTATGTAGAGACAAGGCAAGATCTCTGATGAAGTTCAGACATGGATCTATGTTTCATGCTGGACTCTTCCAACACATCCAGTGGACCAGCTCAACCTTTGCTTCATACTTTTCCTGGTGGTTTGTACTAGTTCATTGTGGGCATACACACATTGCTGAACCAGCCTAACATGTATCACTGTGCTTTCAGTGCTGCCTTCTGCAACCTGACTGTGCTCTGACTGAAGTAATTTTGTTTTCAAATGGGGATCATTAACACTACAAGCAGGCTCTGAATTTTAGGATTCAAGTTCTGAAGTTTCCTGCAACTACTTGGAACCAAATTTCCTAAGCTCTTCTGTAGTGTGAATAACTTTAACTGTTTCATTAATAAGAAATGCTTATGTGTATTTTCACTTCCACCTCCACATCATGGTCAAAAGTGAACATCACTGTAAGGAGGAAGACAGCAGAGTCTTGTCCAACATATGTGTGCTAAGGTTTGACCTTAGCACAAAAAGGGCTTCATCCTGCACTGAGTCACATTAGTTGCATTGCGAGAGATACCCAGCACTTTTTTGCCTCAAGGCGCCAGAATCATTTTTCCCAAAATCTGGAAACTTTAATAATATAGTTACTTAACTGTTTTATTTAATTAAGGCCTCCCAAAAGCAAGGCTGATAGACAGACTACTGTGTCATGGTAGGATTGCTCCCAGACGTGACAGAAATGAGTCTCCCCTTGTCCCTCACCCCGCACACCTACCCCTCTCACCTCCTTTAATCATGCTCTTCCTAGCATAATTAAGGGAATTTCCTCCTGAGCCTTGTCAGCTGCAGATATCAATTTGCAGTCTCCATTTGACCGATGATTTAACACGTCTTCAGAATGAAACTGGGGGTATGCTTCCAGCCTCCTGAGAGTGCTGCTTCCCCCGTCCTTCTCAGGTCATGCAGGTGTGCCCAGCCTGTCCCCATCTCCTCTCTCACTTACATGCATCCATTGCTGTGGAGCAGAGTGGAGCATCCCACAGTAAGACCAGGCACCAATGCATGTCCCACAGACTGGAGCAGCATGAGTCAGGGAGGGGTTAAAGAAGAGCTTAAAGCCTCCCTGGATGTGCCACCTGGTAGCCCATTTCACCGTGCACAAGGCTGTCTAGTGTATATGACTTCATACAGAAAGCCGGGTTTGCTCCTTGAGTTTCTGTATAAAATAGTGTGATATCAAGCAGTTAATGTCAAGAGACTTTGGGCTATATTCATAAATACTTCAGTGAATCAGTAAAGACACAATAAATTATTGCTTCAGAAGCATCTTCATTCACCTGCTCCAGGAAAATGAGAACAGGACAATCAATTCTTCTTTTTGAAATGCCAGAAATCCTAAACTTATGAAATTTCCTGACAGTCCCTACATTTGCATTGGGATTTTATGAGGTTGTATCAATTGACCTTCCCCCTTTCAGAGTTGAAGCAAGTTGAAAAAAAGGATTTGTAATAAATATAATGACCGACAGATTTAAGCATGTTCTGTAATCCAGAAAATGGAACATATTCTAAAGGCAGTTCATTCTGCATTTAAGTGAAGGAATTGATAACATTTTCCATTGAAATGGAAATTAAATGGATTCAGAGTGACTGAAGTTTTGTTCTGTAAAAGGCTCTGATTCTGAGCCAGCATCTTAACAAAGCTTTCAAGGTGAGATAACAGGAAAGTTTTCTTTGTTTGTTTGTTTTCTGTTAAGAGCAGGATTTAAGGAAGTAGGAGAGAAGGTGGTGGTGGTACTGCCCCAATGGCCACCTGCAAGCCAGCCATCACTCCTCTGTGCTACAGATATGTGCAGCTCTGAGCAGACCGTGTGGCCATTTGTCATATGAAAGCATGGACATTTGTCTTCAATGTCCTTTAGCTTTTGAAGCTACTTCCTTCTGTTCTTGGTCTGCGTTTTTCTCCTGGGACATGTTTCCCCCTCAGCCACTTTCACTCATCCCCCCCACGTGTAGGAAAATCCCTCAGATTTTGCAAAGTCCATCTTTCCTTTTTCTTTAAATTTCTCTTGAAAACTTTCTTTAGTCACCATACCTACAAATCTCTCCCATCTGGGGCTGGTTAGGCAAATATAAGCTGTAACTTCTGTCTTTCTGCAAACACTCTTCCTTTTATTGCTCCCCCACTTTCCCAATCCAGCTTTAAGCCAATTTTTCCCACTCCTTGCACCCTTTGAATGTGCTGATCTCCTGGAAAGGGGTCTCTCGTTTTTGCAACATACCTGCAAGATGCCCTGCACAGAGCCTTAGCTATCATGTCCTCTGGTTGAAGGCACTGAGTTGGCCGGGAATTTGCACAGCACATTGCTCTGTCCTTACCATTATGGAACCAGAGCAAGTGACCCGGCAGCATGTGGTGTCCCTTCGTCTTTTGCAGGCAAGCTCTCAGCAATCAAAAGTTAAATATCCAACTTTTTTGCAAAGTTCTGTTCCTGTTAACATTGCTTACAAGGACCACTTTGTGCTTTGGTTGTTATTTTCAAAACACTAGGTGCTTCATGGAAAAGCCAAAATTTGGGCACTGAAGTGAGTCCAAGTGGGCTAATGCTATGAAACCCCTTTCAGATGTTGTTCTGAAGTAGGCACAACTCCAGCTGCTCATTCCTATTTCAATGAAAATCTATGGGTCAAAACACTTATAGGTGTCTCTGTCAGCAATATTGTGTGCCAGTAAATAAATCCTAGTTTATAAATCTGGCTTGTTGGTATGAGGAAAAGGGAAACCATTTTCCCTCTGTGTTTCATCCCTGTACCTAAATATGCAGCACACACCACATATATGGAGGTGAGACCTCAGTGATAAATAGCAGAGCAATGTGCTAAATGAATTCATATTGCAGCCCAAACAGCTTCCCCTGCCCTCTGACTTTTATCCCATCTCTCAGGATTTACTCTAATATTCCTCTGTACAGCCATAATATAAAAACAGGAAAGTAAACCAAAAAGGCCACCATCACCTAAAAAATCCAACCCAGCCAACTGCCAGAGGGTTTTTTGTCCTTCATCCACACAAGAATTAACAGAACACTATATGGACAGATGGTGAGATGAGCAAGGTGTACTTCTGGACCAGTTACCAAGTTTTTTTATACAGAACATCACCATGACCCCAAGGCTTTTATCCTTGGCAGCCATACAGAGAAATGCAAACAGAGAGCAAAGGACTGCTGTTTGGACGTGGCAGCCTTTCACCACAAGCGTGGCACAAGACGGGAAAGCAGAGAATCAGACTGTGCAATGTTCAAATTTGATCTTTCAGGGAGAGAGAAATGAAAGGGCCACGGCACTGGGAAAGAGAGCTTTCCTGTTTCCTAGTGACACTCCATTTAGATCTGGAAGAGCTCCCAGAAAGGACTTTAAGTATGAGAGACCTTTGTTTTTGAAAACACAATTTTGGCTCATTTCAGAGGGTTTTTATGGTTTTCTGTGGGCATGGATAACTGGATTCGTGACAAGTTCTTTTGTGTCCTTTACCAGAAAAAGGATACAGAAGCTGTCACAGTATTTTTAAGTTTCCAAGCTCACATTGCTCATTTTTCCTTAATATGTTTGATCTATGTAGCATCCCCATTATCTGGTGTATACACATTTTCTTTATATTAATGTAGCACAACCCATGTAATTTACTTGGATGAAGTCAAATTGCTCACTCCCACGTCAGCAGGATCAGGGAGAGGACTGGAAGGGTAAAGGCCAGAAAACTTGTGGTTTGTTTAATAGGGAAAGCAAAAGCCATGCACACAAGCAAAGAAAAGGAATTAATGCACTGCTTCCCATGGTCAGGCAGGTGTTCAGCCATCTCCATGATGAGATGCATCATGCATAATGGTGACTTGGGAAGACAAACACCATCATTCCAAACCCCCACTTCCTCCTTCTTCCCCCCAGCTTTATATACTGAGCATGATGTCATATGGTCTGCAATATCCCTTTGGTCGGTTTGGATCACCTGCCCCAGCTGTGTCTCTTTCCAACCTCCCATCCACCCCCAAATTTCCTGCCAGCGTGGCAGCACGAAAAGCAGAAAAGGCCTTGGGTCTATGTAAAATCTGCTCAGCAATAACAAAAACATCTCGATGCCTTGCTCCATGCATCCCACATATCTCTATATTATCGACCCTGTGTTCAGCACAAATCCAAAACACATACCAACCACTGTAAAGAAAGTTAATTCTACCCCAGCCAAAACCAGCACACCCCTGCATTAGACCCCAGTGCTCTCAGGATCAGAAAATCTTGGAGGCCATGACGTATCATTTAGCAATGACTATGATGAATTAGGTAGCAGTAAATTTGTAGTAATATAGCTAAATATCACATCATGTAGGCGTTTACCACTATTAATCCCAAGAAGCAGCAATGAGCTATAATGCAAATCTTGTGTTACACGAACCTATTGGAACTCACATCATCTCTTACAAGTGATGATATATGTAAGCTGTTGTCAATTATTTCTATCCAAGTAGCACCTAAACATAGTCCAAGAGGGCATTTGACCATCACAGACAAAGCATGAAGCATAATTCAACAGGGAGGTTGATAAGCCTTTGACATTGTTCTCCACAGGATTACTGAAGAAACTGTCTGCACATGGCCTGGATGTGTGTGTTGGATGGGATCTGGACAAGCTGGATCAATGGGTCAATGCCAGTTGTATGAAGTTCAACAAGGCCAAGTTCCAGGTGCTGCACTTGGGTCACAACCACCACAGGCAGTGCTACAGGCTGGGGGCAGAGTGGCTGGCAAGCTGTGTGGAGGAGTAGGACCTGGCAGTGCTGGTCAACAGCAGCTGAACATGAGCCAGCAGCGTGCCCAGGTGGCCAAGAAGACCAGTGGCATCCTGGCTTGTGTCAGAAATCCTGTGGACAGCAGGACCAGGGCAGTGATTGTCCCCCTGAACTCAGTACTGGTGAGGCTGCAGCTCAAGTGCTGTGTTCACTTCTGGGCCCCTCCCCTCAAGGAAGACATTTTGGTGCTGAGTCAAGTCCAGAGAAGGGCAACGGAGCTGGTGAAGGGTCTGGAGCACAGGTCTTGTGTGGAGTGGCTGAGGGAGCTGGGGTTGTTTGGCCTGGACAAAAAGAGGCTCAGATGGATCTTACCAATCTCTACAACTACATGAAAAGAGATTGTAGCCAGGTGAGGAGTGGCCTCTTCTCCCAGGTAACAAATGTTAGGATGAGAGGAAATGGCCTCAAGTTGCACCAGGGAAGATTTAGATTGGAAATTAGCAAAAATTTCGTAGGGAAAGGGTTGTTAAGTATTGGAACAGGCTGCCAGTGGAAGTGGTTGAGTCACCATCCCTGGAGATACTTAAAAGATGTGTAGATGTGGCAAGATGGTTTAGTGGTGGACTTGGCAGTGCTGGGTTAGGAGTTAGGCTTGATGATCTTAAAGGTCCCTTCCAAGCTAAATGATTCTACAATTCTATGATTCTGTGACAGTGTGGTGATGACTGTGACCTGAAGTAACAGCTGGGTTGGCACTGGGATGGGCATTTAGAGGTTTTTTTTTTCCCTGGTATGGACCAAAGAGAACTGGAGCCATGTGATTTCCTTAGTGCAGGAGCCTTCTGTGTCCTTCAAGAGGGGTGAGATACACTTCAAACAAGTTTAATAAAAGAAAATGATGATAAGCAATTCTCCAGGCAAGAGTTGTAAATACCACTGTGTATATTGGCTTTTAAAATAGAGACATTAGCCAGAATATCTCAGACTGTGTAATTCAGTGTCTTTTATCATTTCATCTTCCAGTTATGGTACCAAAAGAAGTGATGTCTGGAAGATAAATTTCATATGCAGAAGAGAATCCCTTACTCATACTGGCCAGTTTTATTATTTTTCAAAAAATGGAATTAAAAACTCAGTACCTCCTGCAAAATGGCTGTTTTTGAAAACCACCTAATATTTTATGAGTTTGAGATTTTCCCCTTCTTCAACATCATAGGTAGAAAAGGTATTGTAGTCTGAGAATCCCAGTATATTTTTCATGACACAGTGGTGTGCAGCAATGAGTTAAGCAGCAGGTTGTTAGACTACAGTAATCCCTATTTCCCAGTAGAATGGAGGATGCAGACTTTACAGGTTTCTAAGGTGAAATTATAACAATGACTTTGACTGGTCTTGAAGCTCTTGTACTGAAGCAGATGTTCATACTTTACCTCCATGTGTGATATAGTTTTGAACAAAACTAAATGGCAAAACAGACGCAGTAGACATGTAATGTATGCAATTTGATGACCTTATAGAAGCAAAGAGGAAATCAGACTTCACAACTGTTAGTGGTCTGCTCATTGCTTGTGGAAGGTTAAGATCGCCAGGTGAAAAAGATTGGGAGGTTATATTGAAAACAGGGTAGTCTGAATGAAAGAAACATGTAGTCCCTGCCATGCAGTCTTTAGGCAACCTGTAATTATCAAAATGGAAACCTGCTTTTCACATGGTATGTAGGCAACAGACTGTCACAGAACACAAGGACTATGGCAGCTCTGCATTAGTATTTCACCTAAAGAAAACAGAGAATTAAGCCAGCAGAAAAGTGTATGATAGGTTAACCTTCTTTTAGACACAAGAAAAATCATCCCAGAGACTGACAATCTCAGCCATGTCTGTGTGTCCTGGAGGACAACCAGATATGCAGAGGCACAGTGAGTGAAGGTAAGGACAACTAGCATGACCCAGGAGGCACCCTGGGCATCCTGCTTTTGGGAAGACTTGCCAGGGAGATTGCTGAGGCACTGAAATGAAAAATCCTTTACCTTATGAAATACGCTTGCTGAGGTGTGAGTGATAAATCATCCAGGGAGAAATTTGTCTTTCTGACCTGCCATGCAAATCACAGTGAAGTGGCAGGAGTGCAGTGTTTGCTTGGTTGCAGAGCATGAAGGGGACTCAGTCCTCCTTGCCTGCCAACACAGCAGGCCAGACCCCATTTCCTTCCCGTCGTTCCATGTGATTAGGTGCCAGCCCCACAAGGCAGAATTTGCCTTTGCTACCAGAAGCCAGTAGGACTGGCTTGCAGTGGGACTACGTATGTCCTGACTGGTGTTGTGCTGGCATCTGCCCTCACTCTTGATCCATCCTGGCTGGCACCCTCCATGCCCCAGAAGACTGATCTGTGCATGAGCTTATTGGTGTCAGGTACCTGAACCATAGAGGAGAAGTTTGAAATCTGCATGAAGATACCCCTTATCCATAGTGTAAGTGGCCTGAGGTGCTTCATTCCCTAGACCGTGTATCACACCTAGAGATGCCTTGAAGGATGTGTGAGCATGTGTGTGTATGTACATGTGCAGGGGAGCGAAGTGAAAGGAACAGATTTTTGTGCTGTGTGCTCCTGTCTGAGACATACAGAGTTCTTAGGAGAAATCATGAGAAGTTAGCCCAGAAATAACATAAAATTCTCCACAGGAAGGTATAACCAGAACTATACAGCATCACCTGGACTATGTCTCACCTACACATGGGACAGCAGCATTGCTATTTCCCCAGCTCCTCTGGAAACACCTTTCCTCCCTCCTCTTGGAACAGCGTTAGCACTTCATACTGGTGACACACAGCCATCCTGTGCGTGATGGACCCTCCCAGGCTTTTCTGCCCTACGTGTAGTTTCTGACACAGGAGCCTCCATTTTGTGTCAGCAGTGCTTGTCCAGTCCCTGAAAGCAAGACTGAACATTCAGTACTATTGAATGTCATTTGCTTTCTATTACTCTGTTCAAGGTAATCCAGTTTTCCTGCATGGTCAAGTGCTGCACCCCAACCAGGGTCCTCATTCCTGCCAATAGGAATACATTTTTTGGAGACTACTGCAAATGTTTGATTAATAGAATGTGTCAGGAAATTACATCAGTTCCCAGTGTGTCTCCCAAATCCCACAGCATCACTTCTAGTCCACAGACCAATCAACTCACATTGTGTTTCTGGAGCATGGGTTTACTGCAAGCTAGTTTCTGCCCAAAAATGGCTCTCTTGCAATAGCATCCAAGTAGAGCTGGTAAACAGGCAGTGGAGAGAGCTGATGAAGAGCTCATTCTATGTCCAGTAGAGGTGAAACAGACATTGTAGGCTTTGGGAAGGTTTTTCACAAGGTATTTTCCAAAATAATGTTAATGAAGGACTGTCAAAGCATGTCCCCACTCCAACTCTACCCACACATGCTGTATGTGGAGTTTGGGGTCCTTCCCTATAGCACCATTTCAGGGTCTACATGTGGGAATGCCAACGTTTTGATCAACCATCCTCACCACAGGTGTAAAAATCCTGATTTAAGACTAATTGTGGCAAAGTAAGTATTACTGAGCCATGATGGCAGGCAGTCCCAATTAACTCTAAAAAGAATATAAATAGTAGGGGGGAACCTAAACTAAAAGGGGCCAAGGAGAGCCCAGAAAAAAGCAAAGCAAATAGGAATCTTTTCAAGCAGAAGATTGGGTTGTGTTATTGCTTATCAGGTTCCAATAACCCTGAGTCATTGAAAGAAGACAGGTGGAAAGTTGGTCTTTCTCTGCTCTGCTGCAGATAGGGAATAGCCTTGCAGTAGCCCCTGCCAAATAAAAATAATAATAAATTACCTTTATCAGAGTAATTTTCCAGAAGTTGGCTCTACTGTTGTTAACAGCACCTGTATTCAGGTAGCCGTGTCCACAGTTTTTCATGTTTGTCATGTTTTATGTTCTCAACAGAACCCATCAGATAGCATTTCCTTCAGCTAGCCAGAGGAAATCCTGCTTGATTCCTCCCTGGTTTATTCCAGGCGCAGCCTTATGGTGAGTCTCTCATGCCTTTGGGTTTCCTCATGATCGGCAGATCTGGGCTGCTGGGCAGCTGCACTTTTAAGAGGTAAGCATAAAGATGTTCAAGAAGATTTCAGGCTCATTAATAATGTTTTACAGTATTATCTAAAAAAAAAAAAAATTGCTTTCCTCTAACATTACAACTAACTTTCTGATTTTAATATACATTTGTCCCATGGGGTTTTCACCCATTAAGATAGATTAAGTGACTATTCTAATGTACAATAGCAGATTTTGCCCTGTGGTTTAGTGGCTGGCTGTGGTTGACTGATACCCAGCCCTCTGAATCCCCGCTGAGTATCTAAGCTCTATGAGCTGCAGTGAATGCATTTAATCTACATAAAAAGAACACAAATTGCATGTTAGCCTTTTTGAGCCCAGTAATCAGTTTTACAGTTTACTTGGTATGCTTCTCTGCAGTCCTAGTGGCTCCAAGGAGGTTCCAAGGATTCTTCCTATTTTTTTTCCCTTACGCATCTCACATAGAAGAAAAGTGTTTGCATTTTGATTGTGCTCATTCCCCGACCCCTGTAATTTAACCATTGTTCATATTTAGTGCTGACTGGAGTCCTGCGGGGCAGCTGATAACAATAATTTGTAATAAAGCATATGCAGGCTCTATTTTTTTATCCTTGTTTTCCCTAATAATCTGAAATTAAATTTATTAATTAAAACAGACGAAATAAAATAGGATTCCAGGGCTGGCAAAATACATGGATTATCCCAGCCTCACATTTAGGATGATTATAATATTTGGCATGTATATAGCACTTCAAAGTGGCGTTGCAGTTAATCCTTACCCTACCACCCCTCTGAAGTGTGTTGTTATTCCTTAATTTGCAGATGAGGATGCCCAAGCAAAGAGGTTAACTCCAGAATTAGCCAAAGCCTGTGCAGGCACAAGCAATTTGCTGCAGCACAACCCCTCCTCCCTTCCCCCACCAAGCGCGATTTTGGATGATCGGGAGAATACCAGGGAAGCCTGCAGGTCCCGGGCTGAGCTTTTGCAGGGCAGGGTTGTTCTGAAACGGGCGTGGAGGTGGAGGGTTCAGTCGGCACACTCTGAGCCAGCAGCATTGTGTGTGGACCACGAGGTGCAAACTGAGTTGCTCATTTGCCAGCTGCATCATGCAGCTCATACCAAAATTATTATAATCCCAAACACATCCCTGCTCTTCTGGACTCAGATAAAGAAGCAAAATTAAACCAGCAGCTGGGGGAAAACGTACAAAATACCCTTTAGACTAAAGGTTTCTCTGGCAAAATGTAGTTTCAGCTAAATATTTTGTGGGGTAATGTGGATACCAATGTTGGCAGATGAGAAATATTGCAATCTTCCATCTGCACACAGTTCCAGCTCAGGTCATTGTGATGTATTTTGTGTTGCTGTTTTCATACACAAATACCCTTTCAGGTGTGAGTGAAAACAAAAAGAAAATTAAACACATCACAATATGATGTCTTGGCAGCTCTGCAATCTATTTTGGAGGGATTCTGGATTTCCTGGGGAACTGCAGGATGTGGCTCTCCCTGCTAGGGCTCAGGGCTGCTCCTTCCCCCATGTGCTGCAAATTCTTGAATGGCAAAATTCTGGTTCCTGAGCACCTCTGGTTGAGACAACGAGAGTGTGCAGTGTGCAGAAGCTGGGGTTGAGACTGGCCATGGCAAGTTTTCTTGTTACGATTCACAGGCTATAAAAGTCCTCTATGGGAGCAGTGAGGCACTGGAAGAGGTTGCCCAGAGAAGCAGTGAATGACCCATCCCTGCAAGTGTGCAAGGCCAGATTGGATGGGGTTCTGAGCAACCTGGTCTAGTGGAAGATATCCCTGGCCATGGCAAGGTGTTGAGACTAGGTGATCTTTAAGGTCCAACCCAAACCATTGATTCTATGTTTCTGTGATTCTTCAGTGAGCAGGCTGGTTGGACGCATCAGACCCTGCACTGGCATAAGCGACTGATTCTGTCTAAAAGGCTTGGCTTTACCTGCTTGAGGGGGAATAAAGGGTAACCCTGAAACTGGCACTCTGGTGAGTCTGCTGAGAAGATCAAGGGCAGGCAGCCAGCACTGCCTTGATGCCCAAAGGGCGGTGAAGGAGGCACAGTCCCATCTCAAACGGAGACAGGAATTGATGGCAGGGAACAGACCTCTGCCAGGGAGTTCAGCCTGCATATTCCTTGTGCACCACAGGCTACCCAACAAGGTGGAGAGACATGGGTTAATCCTTGATGAAGGGATGGTCATAAATCAGCCCATGACACAAGCTAATGAGGAACATGACAAAGGGTAAGAAGATGAAGGCGTCTGATAGCAGACAAAGCTTGTGTGGCTGGGAACATCTCACATGGCTTGGACACCGGCTCACAACCTCTGTTGGCTGTAACAGATGAGGCTAAAAGGATCACCTCCTTATTCTTCTCAAAAATATGTATCTTCAGCAGACAGTAAATTCTGACAGCAGAGAGGATGAACTCTGCAGAAAGCTGTGAGGACTTCAGAAACATCTTTTTTAGCTTACAGGAAATCTTCAGAACATCTGGAGGACAGCTATAAAATTATCTTATTTTATGTTCTAATTACATTTTGAGATTGTTAGGCTAAGCATCCTCTGCTTTAAAAAGAGCAAACTTCATGCTCAAAAGATACAGAAAATTAAAAGATCCACCAAGAACTGTTTTGGTTAGTTGTCACTTGTAACTGAGTATATTATAAATAATGGAAGATGGAACATTAAAACATGAGTTCCAACAATTTTCACCAAGACTCCAACAAAGAAACAGACTAAAGGTGTTGACAAGAATTGTTTAGCGGAGAATGATATTGCATAATGCAGAGCTTGTGAACATCAGCTTTACATAAACTTCTTCCATATGAGACGTTAATCAGAAAGGAGAACTGAAGGATCTGAAAACAATCAACATTTCTCTTTTCAAATCCCTAATGTTCAGTGTGAGGAGCTCATGGTATCCCTGTTTGATGGAAATGCAGGAGGATGTGGGGTAGCCATGGGCTGATGAGGGGTGGGCACATCTTCTGAGGTGTGTTGGGCAGGCCCTGGGCTGAGAACCCTGTACTACCCAGGCTGAGCCTGCTGAGGGAAGGGGCTTACTCAGGGTAGGGATGTGGAAGCCAGTGAAATGAACTTCTGAACTAAGGTTACCCAGACCTGAATGAACCTGGGATGGCTGTTTCAGTGGTAAAAAATCAATAAGGAGTAGAAAGTGTCTGGGAGGTTTAAAAGAACAAGTGGAAGGGGGAAGCCAACAGCAAAGGAGACAGAGCTACAGATGTGCATACATATCTTAGATATACTGATGGATTACTATAGTTCCTACAAATTGACTTTGGTGATAAATGAAAATATTCACGAAGTTAATGTAATGGCTATATGCAAAATATGAGTGTATCTTCAAATTTATTGATATTAATATATTTCATGTGTTTATGACTACATATGGAAATATACAAGCATGATTCACATATCTTTTGAACCAGAATTTGGAAAGGAGGGTTAATTTTCAGAAATCTAAAAAACTGCATTTTGACAGTTTCCAAGCATAATTTCAATTTTGCATTTTCAAATTACATTTTCGTAGTCAGAAATGCAAAATACATTTGTGAAAAAATAAAAAGGCTGGTTGCCCTATTTACCTTTGTATAAAGACCTAGTGGTGAAATACAGTTTGATTACAAAATATATGCTGTTCCCAAGGGAACTGCTGCTTGAAAGGACTTACTAGCTGTGATTAGACCGATTAGATGATCATTTGCTCTCAGCTTAAGCTAGTATGAAGCCAGAGAAAGTCAATTGGCTTGAAGAACCTGTGTTACAGTCACCTGGCAAGCTTCTCTTCCTTGGGTAAAAAGGACAAATACAAAGTTATTATGACCAGAGTATTGCTCTTAGCTCAGAGCAGCACACCAGCTGAATACAAGGGTTGGACCCACCACTGTGGTTGATATCACCTTTGTGATGTACTCATGCCATGCCCGTTTAAACTAGCACAGATTTTATCAGTTCATGTTAGGGGCAAAACTCACCTTAAACTGTGGGGCACAGCAAGTTCTGAATTCTAATATCTCTCTTTTTTTGGTGCTAAACTGATCAAGGTGACACCACCGTGGGAAGGCTCATGGGGCCATCCCCAGATCCACTTATCCATTGTCAGTCTGACATCTCAATCATCTCTAGCCCCACCAGGGAAGGCCACTGGCATGTGCGTACCCTGTCTGCTCCCAGCACCTGGTGCAGAGATGCTCCAGAGACTAGTGACACCTCTCTCCCTCACTTTCTCCACAGCCCTCCCCATCAGGGCTTGACCCCTCTCTTCTCACTTCCATGTTACAGTGGGGCAGATCTTCAACACACAAAAGTTGGGAATGCATAGTTAAGTGCAATACTCCAAATTATCTATACATTTTTCATGTTTGGGGTTTTGGGGTTTTTTTTGGTACTGCTATATTTGGGCTGCATTTGTAAAGTTTTTAGGGTTTTTTTCCCCTGCAAAATCAATCAGAAAGATTAACTCAAAGTCAAGCAATTTTCTTTTACTTAAACAAAGTCACTCACAGATAAACTTTCACCACCTCTTGAGGAGCTAGTATTTATACATTGAATTCCGCAATAATAATTTAACTCCAGTGTGCCCACTGCCCACCATAAATGCCAGCGCTACACTTACTCTTTCAAGTAATGTGGTATATTTGGGACTTTAAGAGAGCGAAGTTAGAACAATCCCAAAATTTGAGTTTTTAATCCCACAAATAACTACACAGAGCCGTGCAGGAGTGTCTTTGGAGAGTTGTGCCTGTGCTCTGAAGTATGAGACTCAGGATCAGAAAAAAAAGATAAAATCTCTTGTTTGTGTGCCCAGCTTCCCCCTCCCACTCTCAGGACTGTCACCCAACCCATGGTCTTACTCATCTTGCATGGCCACAGACATGTGCCTTCGCCCCTCTCATCTTGTACCCCTCACTTTGCTACACACCAGTTACTTCCTGCCCCCTAAAAAGGTCTAAACTAAGTTTTCCTTTCCTTGACCTTTGGCCAACACTCGCTATCCTACTATAAATAATTCCCCACCTTTGTTTAAACTGTTAAACTGAAGGTATTTATTGCTTGTCATCATATGCCCCAGGATTTTCCTCCCTGCTAAATATAATGGTGATCTGTAGTCACCCTTTGTAAGTCATACCCTCCCATCTGTCTGTCCTTCCATCTGTCCTTCCTGACCCCACATTTTCAGCCAACTGACAGGGAAGAGGAACTTGTCTCTGGAGGGATGGAGAAGGAAGGCCATGGCAGTGGCACAGAGGGCAGGCCTGTCATGCAGAGCTTACAAAACCCACCAGATTGCCAGTTTTCTCTTGAAAAATAGTGCCTGATCCCATGTAACCCTGCTCCCAAACAAGGCTATTATACCCAAGCTGCAGGACAGTCAAATTTCATTATCCCTTCTGCAAAACATATGGAGGAAACAAAATGTTGGAGGATACTCCAGTGACAGCTAATGACATTACTGAAATTACTATAAATATCATCTTTAATCTAATCAAAAACAGTATATCAAAGACATTAAAGCTGCAGATGCTTACTGTGCCAGGGGGGAACCAAATGAAGCTTTACAGATGTGTCATACTGTGAAGTTATATTTGCATAATAGAAAATGAATACTGGTTGTATCTTGGATTTCTGCTGCTTTTTAAGCCAGGGGGGATCTGGACGTTACATGTAGTGAAGATCTTTTTAGGTAACTCAAGGTTCCAGCAGACAAATAAATATATAAATTATCTGCAGACCTGACCAAAAAATTCCCAATGTATGGTCACTTTATCCCTTGCTAATTATTACCTGGGCTACTCTGTCATGTACTTAATTAGCATCATTTCTCTTGAAAGCATATTTCACTGAACTGATGCCGACTGCGGGGTAGAAACCAACAAAGTAACATCAATCAGTTAATTAACTAGTTAACACATTTCTTTCCTTCATAATTTCTGCTTTTGATTTTCATTTAGCTGCTTTTAGGATCTGATTGGGGTAGAGGTTTACTTCTGGGCAACTGGAGTGATGGGTGAGAGGGACTCTACCAACATGACCTTCGTGATACGTAGGAAGAGTATGCTTTTGTGCCCTTGTGGGGTCTGTAGCATCATAGTGAACACTTCTGGGAAATAAAATAACAGGTGTACACTTATCAAATACAGGCACAGTCCTGCCAACTGCTGGGGAAATGAACAGAGACAGCACATTTCCCATCACTGGGATCAGGTTTCCCTTCCGGAGCGCACAAGAAGAGATGTTCACACACTTCAGCACAGCACTGCTTTCTGACATAGAATATTTCCAAAATGGCAGAGCTATGACAACTTGAGACTTGTACAAGCATGAACAAATGTCACTGCCCTGGCTCCTAAATTGGAGCTTTTCTTCCTTTTATCAAAGTCCCGTACCAGATAAAAGAGGTTGGACCTGCAGCTTCTCAGTTTCTCTTGTTGTTTATTAAGTTCTTATCACAACTTCAGCGTGCCATCCTGAACCTGGATTTAACACACCGAAGCATGTGCTGCAAAAGCCGTGGAATGGCGGCTGCTGCTAAGTTTTAAGGACTCTAATAACCAATGAACTGATAATACATATTATATTTACAATTCTGTACCAGTAATCATAACTTGTTGCTAACACGTTTCTTCTACCTCAAATCTATTCTACCAATGCCTACGTGCCACCTCTACTGCAATACAAGGAGCAAGAAGAAGAGAGAACTCAGGACAACACCCAAAATCCTCCATCTTGTCTTTTTTTATACCCATACTATAAAACCCAAAACTATAAATTTCACCTCTGTGATAAACTCTAACTAACTTATGTTTTTGCTGCTTTTGCTTCTTCCATGAGGGTTGGAAGCTTTTCCCAAGGGCACAGATCAAAGACTGTCTCCTCCTGGGGTCTCTGCGAGGGTCCCAGACTCTCCAGGGCAATTTGAGGTGTAGTCCAGATATCCTGGACTCCCACAAACAAAGACACACTGACCGACCTGGGTGATGCACTGCTTCCCTCAGTGTGCTCTCCTACAACCAAGAGCACTACCTTGCTAGGGCTTTTGAAATCTCGTTAAAACGGAGAGAGAGTCTAATAACATTTTCACTTGACCTCACTCCAGGAGAAGGTACAGAGCTAAGAAAAAAAGAATCTGGTGGGGATTTTTTGTTTTGCTTTTGGTTGTTGTCTGTTCTTCTATTTGGTCACCCCACTCAGCCATACCTCTCTCCAAAGACTATTTAAACCTCAACAGTGCCTGAACTGTTCTGGTCTCCCAGACATGCTCCAACTTCCCTCTTTAGTGAGATGAGAATAGCACTTGTTTCTGGTACAGCAATCGAGTTCTATGTTACATATGGGTGATGCTGATGTAAAGGATCAGTCAAGTGTTTCCCAGCCACCTCATGTAGTTGGGTTACATGGAAGGAGGTGCATTTCCAGCAGCAACATGTTTTGTCTCCCTCCACCCAGCTCTTTGGAAGCAGGTTTTGGGGTTGTCCTGAATGGACCACGGTGGGAATATGCACCATCAGGGCAGAAAAGGGTGACATGTTCTGGTAACTTGGCATGAGCTTTGTGCAGGTCCACAGTGACCTCTGTGCTCACATACCCCAGTAGGAGCATTGCCCTGAGGAGAACAGCAGAGCCCTGACTTCACAGGGTCGCTAGACTGAGCACTAGATTTTACCTGGCAGGAGGCCCACATGTGGTCTCTGCTGAAAAAGAATGGATTTTGTCCTAAAAGATTATGTGCCTGGATTTATTTAAACTGCAATTTGCATGAAGATATTCATTAAAAAACAAAAAGCATCAGGAAAAGAAAGAGGTTTACTGGAAAAAGGATTTCTGTTCAGCCTTAATTTAAGTGGAAAATAATGTTTGTCTTGCTGTATGCCAAGTATATTAGAAGGATTTGAGATTATAATACAGAGTAGATTAATGGCAGTTTCATAATCTAATCTCCTGTTGAATTCTGATTTTACCAACCATCTTTCCTCCTTGGGCTTAGAAAGTCTTTATGTTTCCATAAACTCCAGCAGACTGAAAGAGTTCAGAGTTGAAAGCTCAGTGATTTAAATTTGCCAGGCTGCTAAATGCTAAGGCTTAAGAGCAGTGAATAACTGTCGTGTGGAGTGTTTCATACAGCAGGACATCTCCAGTTCCCTGAACCAGAAACCAAATCCATCCTGGGGATTTGCACCCCAGCTTCTGTGGGCTGCTGTCCTTGGGGTGCCATATATTCCTCCCTCTTTTGCAGTGGCTCCTACCAGGATTCCCTGCATGCCCACATGCAGAAAATTCTGCAGAGGCAGGACTCACCAGCAATTTTACTTTTAAATATAGCTCATTTTCTCCACCTTCAGTGGATAAGGATGTCAAAAGGGAAGCCCTAGAAATGCAGGCCACATCTCATGGTGGTCCTGGGCATCTCCTCCTCTGGGGGACATGGACTATGGGCAGCCAAATTCCTCTTGGTGCTCATTTTCTCAGAGAGGATGGCAAACAGAGAAGATGTGCTGATGTGGACCTTATGGGGACTCTTGGTTATGTGATTCTGACCCTGCAGTGTGGTCCATGTGCTGGTTCCCCTCTGTGCTTTAAAGGGATGCTGAGTGTGTTGTGCTCAATTAGGAGCAGATTTGAGGAGCAGAAGCACTGCATCATGTTGGGTTTTTCCAGCTGCATGAGAGGACATGAGCTGACTGTGCCTCTTAAATGATGCTTTTAACTCAGCCCAACAGAAAATGTTGACAGGCTTAGTACTTTGGTACTTACGAGGAAAGATGGGGGAAGGCAGAAAGGGTTTGTCCGACTGTTTAGAAGGGGCATATTTAAGGAAGATGCAGAAGAAGAAGCAGCCAGCAACTGGTACGCCTAACCTACAAATGTCAGCTTTACAGAATGAGTCAGTCTAAAAATAACCTCCAATTGTCTCCCAGCTACTCCAGCAGCACATTGAAAGCATAAATGGTTGAGAAAAATCACCAGAGGGGGGGAAGAAGGGTTCTCTGTCTGGCGTTTTTTGTTTTGGTTTTTTTTTTTTTTATTAAAAAAACCTATGCTTTTAGAAATTTCTGACTAAAACACAAAGCAAATACCAGGCCCTCAGAAGTCTAGATACAAGTTACCCTTGTTTAATTGTATTCATCCTATTTATTTTGCCAATATTTATTTTACCTCTGAAACGCAGCATAGGCTGAATTACAGATATTCTGTAGAATACTGTAGATGTAAAACATGGATATCCTTGCAGAATTGCATGAGAACATACCCCCCCCCACATACACACTAGACTCCCTTTCCATACTCAATATTTTGAATGAGAGTATTGAATATCTCTCTATATAATTTGTATACCTTCTTTTTAAGCAGTCTCCCTGCCCATTTATGCCTTATGAACGTTCTCTTTTCAGTGATCATTGGAATACAATCTGTCTATGACAGCATTAAAGAAATCCATGATAATATTTCAGAATCATTTTTAATTCAAGATCCAGAAATCTGTAGATGATCTCTTTTTTTTCCCCCTTCTTGTCTGAAGGCACTGCTCTACAACAGGTACACAGCAGATTCAAGATGTAGTAAGAGCCAGAATAATGCCAAAAATGTTTCATCCCTATGCACTTCCATTTGATATAGTGAAACACCCAACAAATCCAAAAGGAAAGATCTGAGATGTGACTTTGTAAATAAGCAAGTGAAAAGAAAGGCATAAAAACTAAATATGTCTCCAACGATATACAGGACTGCTGCTGCTGTCTCAAATATTTCAGAGATGGAACATGCTGCTAGAGATTAGAGGATCTATTTCTCGTATTAATGTTACATAATTCTCTGATTTTAGGTCTCTCTTCCAGCTGGGAATGAACATGTAGTGAGGTCTCTCCAGTCTGGAACAGGGGATTTTCCAGTAGCTGAAATTTCAAACAGTTATGCTTAGAAAGTACCAGTTTTTGGACTTGAAGCATTCATCATCTACTCTGTAATATTTACCTTTTCTACTCTGTGACTGGAAAAAAATACACAGCAGGGTTCCTGACATGGCCTCTCAATGTCTTGTAGACCCCAATGGCCTATGCATCGCTATAAGAAGAGCAAATTGAAAAGGATAAACTTGCTACTGATGATGCTGCTGCTCAGGAAAAATCAGTCATGAGGATGTGGAGGAGCATGTTATGAGGCAGGAGGATGAGTGCTGCATTGAAAATACTCTGTCCAGCATGGGATGATGTCAGGAGTTGGTGTCCCTCTATAACCAGGTTCTCAGCTGGTTTGTAGTCATGAGTGGGTAGTCATGATGGGTTTGTACCAGTGGTAAGACCAGTCCCTCTTCTCCTAACACCACGTGGGCAGAACATGTAAGGAGGACATGAATGATAGTGTTCCACGAATGATTCTCACTCATGAGGAAGCAGTTTTAGGCACCTTCATACATGTATCCTTACCTGGGCTGTACTAGGTTTTAGTGCCTCATGGAAGCATACTGAATGCATCGGAACCTGGGAATGGAAGGACAGTGCAAAACTGGTGTCAGTAAATCACACATATGGGCATGCTGAAAAGAAGTGTCACAAAGGACTATGAAGCTGTTAATCAATTATTTGAATTTTCCCCAGATTCACCGGGATCAGCCCCAGAGATGGCCTCAAAACATGGAAATATAGCTACACTTGGGCAGGCCACCAGGTCTGGGTTTCAATCATTTGATGTTGCAGGAGCTCCATATGTGGTTCAAACATGCCAGATGGCCTAAAACACACACTATCCTAAATGCTCCAACAACCTCCTGCCCTGCAAAGCCACCAAGCACCAGGCATGTTAGCAAACACAGAACTGAATCCCCTCAGATGTGAGCTAGTGACAGCAAAACTGAGTACTCAGTTCAAGAGATCAGCTTTCCAGTTTGTGTGGCAAATTGGTTTGTTTTACTCAGTGATGCCCACTTCCCTAGTTCATTTAAATAACATCTCTCTGGGAGGGCTGATGGCAGGAGGCTTTGGTGACCAAGAGCCAGGGCTGTTTATATTTACATCATTGGTCTGAATCCAACAGAGTCTGATAATGAAAGAAAATATTAGCCATCTGTCCAATGCTTGACAGCCTTGCTAGCAATAAAACCAAGAATGGATTAGATATGGAGGTTTTCTGAATATCCCTTACCACGGTTGGCCTTCCATCTTGGAGAGGGACTTTCTTGATGAAATAGAACCATTGGTCCTCCTGCCACCCTTCCCTCCTCCTATCAGACCTGCAGGGGAACTCTGGCAGTTTCCACCAGAGGCACAGCTTTTATAAACACCAACTTGTTACAAATATTGAAGGAAAAGTACTGAAGAGGAGAAACAAAAATGGCTCTGTATAAGTTACTGTTTATTCTAGTGATGCATCACACTGTTTATGAACTAACAGATGCCAAACAATGTCCAGTACTTATGACAGCGCTTACAAAGGCGCAGCTGGAAGGTAGATCTTGCCCATTACTATATTATTGCAATGTTATTTGTTGCCAAAACCTGTATTTTAATAGTTCCTACTTGCAATTGCATTTTGCAACATAGTAAAATGCCTTGGCTGTAAAGCTAATACTTTATGGCCTTAGACCAAGGTGTAGGTACTTCCAATACTTGAACCGTCCACATTACCAGCGGATGCACAGAAGGTGGAAGGCAGCTGTCTATGGCTTTGCTTCCCTTTTGCAAGGTAGTGGCAGCTACCACAGAGGGACTGCCTTACCCTGAGGGTCACTCCTCTGCCTAACACATGGCCTTTGAGACTGCTGTTGGTAATGAGAGACCAGTGGGCTCATATCTCACTAGTTAAAACATCTCTTCATAGTTGGATCACATAGATAAAATACCTTGAATATGATTCAGAGAGTGAGTATGCCTGAGAAGAAGTGGTGCACTACACTGTCTGGAAGCTGCTTGTAGCAGAATCCCGCAGCAGGGATGAGTGAGGAAAAGATGATGCTCCCACGCCCAGATGGAGGGAATCTCACCTGGCTTGACTAGAGACCACGCTGCTGACCTGGGAAGCAAGGGGGAGGGCAGAATGCCACACTTTGAGCCAGTGGTTTGGTCCCCTTTGTCCTCTGCTCTTCAGACAGAGATCCTGCAGCCCATATCTGCATGTGCATGTTGAAGGGCACACATGTGCAGTGCATTTCAATACATAATATCCCTTGCTTCTCACACAGTGCTCCTGTGGCAAAAAGTTTACACTGCCACTCTTTTATTGTGCATCTCGGCCAGAAAGGTACCTTCCAAAAATGATGGACTTACTTTGTACCACCTACACTTCATCATGCAAGGCAGTAATAAATGCGTGGAGAAGTACCATGCCTCAGGACAATTTAAGCACTGTGCAAAGGTCAGTCTCTTCAGACCCTAATTGCTCAGCAAAAGTGACATTTAAAATGCATATCATTAAAATCATAACAAATTTATTTACCTCCTTCCTTATTGGAATTGTTTCTGCATAGATTACACATTTGATATATTGAGTGCTCTGGAGGTCAGGGTGTGTTTGCATCATAAAATAATGTCTTGTGGAATCACGATGACATGAGGTGCCAGGCTCCAAATATTACATGCTCTGGCTGCTCTCAGAGGAGCTGTCACAAAATCCCAACAGGCAGAGAGGGCCAACGTTCCCTGGGCTTTGTAAGAGAGAGGAAGAGAGTGTGCTGGCTGTTTTAAGATGAGTGGGTAATATTGCAAAAGTAGAACACTTCTAGACAGGAAAAAGAAAGTTACAGCAAGAAGGACAAATAAAAACATGTGCATATGCGTCTCTGACTCAGTTCTGAAACATCTGTCCAGGGCTAGCATTGACTTACATGTAAACACATGTATATATCTTTCTTTCCATATGTATATATGTGTATATACATATACTGTATCTTTCTTTCTGTCTCAGAAGACAGCATCAAGCCAATACTTTTTTAGGAACTGGATACATTGTTCATCTAACATGCCTACTGGATGTTTTCTTTCTTGCTTGCTGTTAGACTTCAAACACTGCTTTCTAATTTCATCAGCCTGAAAACCACATTGGCCATGAGAGCTGTTATCATAGCACCTCTCTGTTCCTATTTGCTATGATATGATTAGCTGAAGGCAGACAAGCTAAAAGCAAGTTCAAATAGGACAGAATTACAGGCTGCGTTTTCTCTATTTCACTTACAAGCATTCATTTCTTTTGTTCGTGGAGTTATTTATTCACCTTTTAATATCCTTTGTGATATTTGGATTTGCCTACCACAGAAGAGGAAAAAGGACTGTAATCATGACAACCTGATGTCAGTGCCAGAGACTGAAGGAGATCTAGCTTGCCTTCTCAATTGAAGATGAAACAAACCTAACTAGTTATTCCTTCATGTGTTTAGCTCCCTTCTTCTATGCAGAGATCATGGAGGACTGAAGAGTCATATGCTCTACTAAAGCATGCAGAAAATGTTTATTTGCTGCTTTACAAGGCCTGA
This sequence comes from Calyptomena viridis, assembly GCA_013390005.1. Taxonomy (NCBI): domain Eukaryota; kingdom Metazoa; phylum Chordata; class Aves; order Passeriformes; family Eurylaimidae; genus Calyptomena; species Calyptomena viridis. Next base: position 73,597 of record WEIV01010335.1, on the reverse strand, counting down.
ACCAAAGCCTACTGGACTCTTTCCAATCCATTGAATTTTAGTTGTTTGGTTTTGGGGTTTTTTTTAATTAAAGATGGGAAAATGATTTTGGAAAACAACAAATTTGTCAAAAAATACAGTTTTGAAGTAGCAACTTGCAGAATAGAGTCCGACTTGGTAAACAGATTTAGCTGGGAAAGAAATAGAAAGCATTCATAAGAACATAACTGAGACTTTCCATGTTTTTCTTTAGAAATTACATATTTGTTCCATGTGTGACATTATTTAAAAGCTATAAAAAGGGATCTAGGCTTGCTAGACCGTATAGAAAAATATCTTCTTTTTCTTTGTTTTTCAGATTTGCCACTGAACAGAAGTGTCCTATATGAGATTCTCAGTCTTTTCCATCCCATCTTTTCTGTTTGTATCACTTTAACTTGCTTCTTGCTGCCTGTCTTCATAATTTGCAACGCTTTCCCCTTACTAATTCCTTTACTAATCTCCAAATTTATCGCCCCCCAAAGATACTGCCATTGGCTGGCAGCAACCTCTTGCATTATAGCTTATGCAAAATGTAACAAATACTGTGCTTTCCCATATTCATCTCAAAACACTGTAAAGGAGACTAGATCTGTAATATCTGTAACCTGTGTGAGATTTACCAATGGCCAATGTATTATTCCCTCTTCAATTTGTGTAGGGAAGAATCAAGAACCAAAATGGACTTGTATTTCACCCATGACAGTCTTCAAAGTCTTCAACCCTTCAATGCAGCTTCCAGATAAATCTACAGGATGGTACCCCATGCCTCTGTCAGGCAGAGCTCCCCCTGATCAAAGCAAGTGAAGTCAGAGAGGGTTACATTTTTCATTGCTGCATTGGCCTGTTGCTGATCCTGGCAAATGTGTGAAGAATACTCCCACCTGAGACCAGGAACAGACCCAAAATTCTGGACACCCCCTTTCTGGGGTCTGAAGTCCAGCATCTAGATGAACCCTGCACAAGGATGGAGGGGTGGGGCAAACAGCTTTTGCAGGTGGGAAGGCTGGCATGCAGACTGGCATCCTTCTTCCAGCCCAGCTGTCACACTCTTGGCAAGATCACTTGGTGGTGCCAGCTTGCCCCCCTGGTGCTTCATGGAAGACGGGAGCACAAGAGTGAGTGGCTCCCTGTGGAGAGGTTCGGCTTGCACAGCAAACCGGGAGCAAGCTCTGGAGCTGCCTGTCCTGCTGGCTTTGATTGACTCTGCAGCTGCTTGTTTGCTCTCAGCTAAGTTGCTTCTGGAAAGCCTGTCCGTTTGACCTGTCCGCCTCCTTCCTGACACTGAGCTTCTTCTCGGCTGCCCCATTCCCTCCCTGCGAGCCTGACAGAGGCAGGCTGACATCTCTCTGCCCATTGGGCATCCAAGTGACTGTCCATCTATTTAATCTATTATTAAAACTTAAGGCAACTTCTTCTCATCAGAAAAAATAGATCAAGGAACAGAGCATTCCTTTCTTTTCACGATGATGTGTGAATTTAACAACTGCTCCCAGATATTTGTTTGACAGCTTTAAATCAAGAACTCTGTCAAATGCCTGCACCAACCCCTCACAGGAGTTTCCCTGGGACATTCCCTTGCTCTTTCTTTCCTTTTTTTTTTTTTTTTTCATTCTGCACAGCAGGAGTGAACAGCATAATAGAGGATATTGGAAATAAACTCTTGAGCAGTGGAAGGGCCATCATTAGTGCTGACAAAAGCAGCTTTTGAGGCTGAGCCAAGATCAAATAAATGAGAACTGGTAGGAGAAACTGGCATAGCTTATGATTGTGAGGTTCAAGTTATCACTTTTTTGAATCAATTAACTTTTGTGATACTCTGTATAGATGGGTCTAAGCTAAGGGTTTCCCTTTGATTTAAGTAGAGTTGCCTTTGTCACAAATTATTAATTATTTCTTCTTGAGTAGTGCAAGATGCTTCCCCTAATTTACTTCAAAGCTGTTTAACCCTCTTCATCACTGTCCTTTCTCTCCCATCTTTCACAACTCTCCCACACCCAGACTTTTCTGGTGAAAGCACCCGACAGGCCAATCTCACCCCATCAGGAGAAGGACAGACTTGCTTTCCTGTGAAAACACAAGAGGAAAGACCTGGACTGCTCTTTTCAAAAGGGGATATCCCTGTGTCCACAGCCAAAATGTGCACTGATCACAAGGACCCTACTTTCACCTTCATCCATGGAAGAATTTAATTAATCTTTCTATATTGGCAGGCGAACAACATTTCCTGAAGAGAAAAATAAATGTAAATTTCCAGAGGTAATTAACAGTCACTGAATGAGACTAAAGGGCTTTCATCGAAATTACCAATCAGCTCAAATTTGAAGAGATTCTCTCCTCCTCATTGCTTCTTCATCTCATTCAGCCAGTCCTGCTGAATTAGTGCCTAATAGAGTCTCAGACATATTCATATCCTGTCAAATTCCCATCCTCCCAAGGAACTGTCCCTTTCAAATGGTAATACAGAGGGCGTATGATGTGCGCTCGTTGCTATTTTGGATTTAACAGCTGGCTGCGTTGCACTAAGGGTAGCTGTGGAAACTTAACTAAGGGATGTGTGCATGGGGCGGGGGGTGCACATGTCTGTGTGTGTAACTGCCTACTCCTTTGGAAAGAATACCATTTATCTTAAATAATGCTCTCTTTATATAACTCATTGCAAGCTAATTCTCTTTTTAGACCACCACAGCTGCCAAAGGGGAGAGTGGTACAGCTTCACAGCAACCAAGAGCATGGTCTCACTCCATGGAGAGCTCAGCTTTGAAACCTCTTTCTCACACAAGTTTCCACCCAGAAGATGACTGGGACCACCATCAGTACTGGGTCACTGGTGGCCCCTGTCAAGACCTAAGGGATTAAGAAAGGCTCTCCTCAGGCTCTTCTCACCTTGGCCAAGTGAAGGGCAACCCCCAGAGATTTACTTGTTATTACAGGGCTTTGGATGTTCTCAACCCAGCTCAACACACACACATTGGAGTGCCTGCACAAAGGGGCAGATGATCTAAGGGCTGGTTTCCTCAGAGCACTATGAGGACAGAAATTAGGAGTCCTCCCAGGTCACTGCAATATAAAAGTTTCCCTTCTCTTTGTAAATATTTTGGGTCTGAGCTGAAGATCTGTGATGTTTGCAGGGACATTTGCATTTACTCCAGGTGGATCTGGATCTGTAATATGGACATCTCAGGGGACCTCAGGGTGACAACCAACAATGAGAATTTCTAGTGAAACCTTTCTGTGTGCTGTTCCAGGGCACTTCTGGAGACATCACTAGATGGGTGCAGACCATGACCTCCATTAACAATATACACTACATGAAAGCTAATAATTCTGGCTAAAGCATATTCAAAATAGGATGCTTGAAGCAAAACTAATGCATTATTCACTGCTTGTTGGAAATACAAGAACATAGAGATAGACATCTGAGCCTTGGGCCTTTTCTGAGATGTACTGTACATGGGCTCAGTGGGCTTATTGACAGTAAAGTGACTCTTAGTGCCATAGATCTTTCATTATGAATAGTATTTAAAATCTTACACTGTGATCAAATAAAAACAAAAATGTATGTGTATTCATCTTTGCTTTCTAGTCACATACAGTGTTGAGAGATATTTCTAATGCCATATTCATTTACTTGGTGTAAAATGTGCCTTTTTTCCACCTGTACATTAAATTAGACAAATATTTGGTGAGACTCAAAGTGCAAAAAATAGTGCAAAAATTGCCAATTTCTCAGTAGGTAGCTGAAAACAATTCTGAACAGAGCACCAACATAATCAATAAGAACACAACATGCAGGCCCTGCTAATGTAATGTTTCTCAAAAATAAAAGACTGTAAAAGAGGGAGAAAAATACGTTATTTTATGTACTCATGATATAGAAATAAAAATCTTTGTAAAGCACTTCAACAGCCACCATAAGAGAAGCATTGTAGAAAAATCTGCTTGAGATTTGCCTAATTGCATGTAGACAGCCTGCAATATAGACAACTGCCTCTGAACTGATCATTCTCTGGTCCTTTTGTGGTCAACAAAGAAACACTGACACTTGGAGGAGTGATTTATCTCTTTCTAAAGTAGATGTCTGAGAAAGGTCAAATGAATTGCATCCTAAAAGTGCTTATTTCTCTTGGCTGACCATAAAGGTTGAAGAGTGACTAGCTCAGATGTAAATTAATACACTGTAGACACGCAAGCCTGCGGGTTGGTGGAGAGGTGGGGGATGCTGAAGTGCACACCTATTCCCCTATTTGTCACAGTGGAAGGGTCTGTAGAATAAAGACAGATAACTCCTCTTCCTCTTCCACAAAGATGGATTTCCAGGTTTTCATCAGATGAACTATTTTTGGTTCCAGCTGGTTTGCCATACATCAGTCAGAAATCGTATGCCCAGACTTGTCCCACAATATCATGTCAGACAGATAAACTTCTTTTGCAGGTGCTGCAACAAAGCATTTTTGGATCCCAGCAGTTCCAGCAAGTAAGCCTGATTTACAGTACTGGTGAATCCTTCTTGAAGCTGGAAGTAGCTTAACTGGATCACAATTACTGTTTAACAAGGTACATCTTGTCAAAAAGCTTTTGAGGCCAGCTTCTGATCCTAGCTGATCTTTAAGTGCAACTGTACATTAGCTATGGCAAATTCTCTTTAGACCTTTGGGAGGCTGATACGGGACCCACTTTCTGCTAGAAAACAGATTGAGCTGTAAAAAGCAACATAAGTATATGCATTACTGTTATCCAAAATTCTCACTTGTCATTAACTTCCCTGTAGCTTGTCCTTTTAAAAAGCCACATACCTGGCTTACCTGGCATATCTTTGTCCTTCTCACTACCTGCTTTCAGGATGATCAAATTACAGTATGATTTCTAATGAATGCTCATATATTTAATTGAAAAGAGAAACAGTTATGAGAATGCCATTACCTGAAGTCACCGTACTTGATTTCAATATCATTGAGTTTGTATTTTTCATGTTTAATCCCAGAAACTTTGCCTAGAAAGCCTACACCTAAAGTTCAGACAACCTCAGAAAAAAAGCAATTTTTAAATGTAAAAAGAAATCAAATACACATTCATATCTTTTAGCATGTGCTCCCATTATAAAATAACTGTAAAAATGCAACTAGATCAGGCTGACAATCACTGCATCAAAAACCAGTACGTACTATGGTCACATTACAAGCAACAAAGCTGAGCTTGGTGATTTATGATAATATCACTAAAACCTCTTGATATATTTAGCAAGTGGTAATGGTAAAGGTTATAATTCCTCTGAGGGACAATAGTGATGAAATAAACCACGAGGGTCAAGTGGATTATGACCTCGTGAAAACTCAAATAATGGAGATGGAGCTTTATAAACTTCCTTATAATAGATAATGCCTTAAACAATTTAAAAGCTGCTCAGTACTCAATTTGGACTTGCCACAGGCTTACTACGGCCCATATATTATTAGAGGAAAACCTGAAAATTACTTCTGTCACTATGAATCTTGCATGTCCTCAGAACCCCCATTTTAGGTGTAATGAGCATGCTTGCTGGGCTCTGCATGTTCCCAAGGGACAGTGTGTGTGCACTCGTCTGTCACTTCTCTCTACCCAGCATTTGTAGAGGGGGTGCTTACATAGAATTTGTGATTCCAGTTTAAAGCTTGCAGTACATCCTGGATTGCTATGCTAGTAATCACACCTGGCAGCATTAATTTTGCTACTGTATAGTACTGTCACAGGATCGAAGTGTTTCTGCAAGATCAAGTAATAGGGCAAGATGAATGATACTGCTGACTGCTTTACATGCTTTGTGAGAGGAAAGAGTACATCCCTTTGGTTTGCTATCAGCACAGGCAATACAGAAGGTTCATGCAGATCCTCTCTATATAGTTGTCTCAAACATAGCAAAGTCTATACAGGAGCTCAGAAGTGCCACATGCCTGAATTCATGTTGAGATTCAGGTGGAGGTGGAGCAACATGACAGGCAAATGGTGATTATTCTGATCTACCTGAATATATTTTCCTGCATAAAGAGTGTGAAAACAAGCTATGGGGTCAAGCTCACAAAAGACTAGGACCATGAGTCACTTGACCAAGGTCACTCACATATATAGTTTGGGCTCCTTCATTTTCATTCTTGCCATAATTTGCTTCCTGTGTGGCAACTCACCTCACCAGAGCAAGTTTTTTGTAAGATACAATATTGAACTGGCAAATTCTGGAGGAGGGGAATGGATAAAGCAGTCATATTGTGGCATACATGTACAGATTTATAAACTAATGCACAGAAAAAACTCCTCTGTTAGAAACACAGGGGAGTATTTGAGACCATGCTATCTCAGCTTCAAAGATATGGAGAAAGAGGGGAGACAAGAAGACAACACAATGCTTATCCACTGTGTAACAGCACTGAAAATGGCAGGCCCAGGAGGGCATCACTCTGAAAACAAACAGGACAATCAGCTGCCATTGAGACAGGGATTTTTGATTGATTTTAAATTAAGGCCACTGACCCCAGGCCACAGCTAGATTTGATTATTTCTGTCACATTTTAGAAGGGTGACAGAAACTTCTTTGCAAACAGTGACTCTCTCTCTTCAGTGACTCAATGCATTATGATGGTTTTTCCAGTGGGTTTTGATGATTCCAACTTCCAAGATGGGCTGTGTGTTGGTACAGCATTGACATTTTCCCACTGAAAGCTACTCATCCCTTTTAGTACCCAATTCTATGCAGTAACGGCATCAGGAAAGCTGTGGGAAGCACAAAATTAACACAGATGTGGCATTAAATTTAAAAAGTGTATTCACTGCTGGCATGTAACCAGTGACTATCAATGTATTCTTAGGGGAGAGTACAAGAACAGAGCAAGCCCAGCTTCCATTTGTTTTTTCTAAGCCAGCTGTGATTTGGCTGCTCTCTCTGGATTTCTCTCCTGAAAATTCATTCATTCTACCTTCAAAATGACATCAACTGCCTGCTGTCAGACGGTAAAGGGCTCCAAAGCCAAAGTGTGAAGAATCACCTCTGTACAGTCAAGCAAAGCAGTCTTCTGTTACTTTCATTTTATGGCCTCTGCTTTTGGTGCTGGAGGCCAGGGCCAGCAGTTCCTGTTCATTCTCTCTGTGCTGCTGAAGATTTGAGGAACCTCTGTCATATCTCCTCTCAGGTATCTCTTGCCAGGCTGCAGGAACCTAACAGGAAAACCCTTTCAAACCACAGATCATCACCACTAGCCCACTCTGAATCTTTTCCAGTTCTACTGTTTCCTTTTTGAGAAGGTGAGACCAGAATTCTAGCAGTATTCGAAGCACAGGTACAGCATGCATTTGCAGACCAATGTAAAATCTGTTTTCCTCTCCATTGCTTTCCTAACAAGTTCTGACATTTGACTCACTCCTTTGGCCACACTGAGCATGGAGTTGACATTTTCTGAGCTGTGCTTGTCCCTGGCCTCTCAACCTGGGAAAAGTGATGGTCAAAATTCTTCTGTGATGATGGGCAACAAATAAATGACCAACAGCAGCTGCACAGTTGTGCCGTTCTGGAAAAAAAAAAAATCCTGCCTTGGAATAACAGTGGATGTTAAATCCTAAGATGCTACGAAATTCCCTCTCAGGCAGCTTGACCTAAATTCCTATGGGCAATGAGGAAGCCGCATATTTGGAGCATTTGAAAGAAAACTAGACAAATACCCATAAATTATCGTATGGGGGACATTCCTACTCTCTTTCGGAAGATGGATTAGGCGGATGACCTACAAAGTTCTTTTTTTCTATTTTCACTAATTCCTACAATGTCATGAGTGTGTGTGCTTTACCCTTTCTTAAATCATAATCTGTTTGATCCAGCACCAGTCAAAGATTTTGAAAAGCCCATTAAACCGCAAGAGGAAATCTCGAGCAGTTTGCTAATATCAACAGAAATCCAGATGGAATTACAATCATCTCTTATGTACATTTGAGGGCATATTATGTAATACTAGCCATGGATTTAGTTTAATGCACCGCACCTTCCAATGAGCTGCTGGCGACACTTAATAGCGATTTGAAATGTACAAAAAACTCTTTTGCCCTCGACAAAACCATTTTAAAGCCCAGAGTCTGCGGTCTAGGGGCTTAGGATATTCAGAGTCTGGTGGGAAAACGGGAACAAGGGAGAGAGAGAGGATGAAAAAGACGGCGGAGGACGGGCGGGGGGGAAGAGTTAAAAAGATGGGAAAGAGGTAGGAGGGGAATAAAGAAAAACAGGAAGTCAGAAACGTGGTCAATCCGAGATTGATGCAGAGGAGACAAGGTCAAAACTTCAAGCAAGCACGGAGCAAAAAATCCATAAGATTTATTAATAAGGATGACGCTGCCTGCTGCAGCATCCTCCCAGGCGTCGGGGCCATTCCTGGCGCGGCTCCGCGGGACCCTCAGTTATCCTTATCCCGCTCATCCCTCGCCGGTGGGGGGGGGGGGGGGGGAAGAGCCGGCGGGAGGGCGGAGCCAGCAGCGATGGGCGTGGTCCAGGTTGGCCGAGCCCCGCCCCCGGCGCTGGCCCCGCCCCGCCCC
>WEIV01010335.1:0-64910 GCA_013390005.1 Calyptomena viridis | reverse complement strand
GGACACGGAGATTGAAAACGCAGGGTGGGTTTCCAGGTGGGATGATTTGGGGTCCCTCACGTAGCTGGTCGCAAGGCGAGGAGCAGGAGGAGAATTTGCCCTTCCGAAGTTGAGGCAGAAATTCCTCCCGCTGTCGCCCGGCTTCCCTGCGAAGTCTGCCAGGAGGATGGACTGTCACCTGCGTCCCCTTTAATCGCTTTTTCTGGATGAGGCTGTCGCGGGGTGTGGGGAATCTGCGCCGGCGTCGCAGCGCTCCGGGCGTGCGAGGCGGTGGGTGCCTGGGTGAAGTGTCGTGCTCCAGAAGTTCTGCATCCCTCCGGGGGAGATGCTGCGGGGTGCAAGCGCACTGGGCGGGAGTTGCAGGGCAGTTACTCTCCTTCTCATTCCCCCTCGCCCCCCCTTTTTTTTTTTTAAGAGATTGGTTTGGCTTTGGTTTAATTGCCGTTGTTGATGGTAGTTTTCTCGTGTGCCGTTCTCCACCAAAAATATTTTTAAAAAATAATGTTAGCATGCAAATTTCCAAGTATATACATTGCCTAATGGGGATGTATTGTTGAAGAGGAAGGAGATCTGGTTGCCCATTAATTCTTCAGGTATTTTCCGTTTAAACTTGATGAGGAAGTGTTCCTCTTTTTTCTAAGTAACCTTTCATGACATTTATCACTAGAAAATCAGCTTAGCATTCAAAGTAAAGATCTCCTCACAAATATACTACTGATTACTGGTGCTATGCCTGAAATTCTCCATAGGACAGAAATCAGCACACCTCCATTTTTTTAATATGTAAATTTGGAAAACCCTCTCCTTCCATTTCATGACTCTGTGAGTGGCCCTGGTTAATCAGATATAACTACAGTAACTAATGTGGGAGGCTGCTGATAGCTGGTGCAAATTTCCTGTGCCACTATGCTAGAGCACCCTCATCAATTAATGCATCCTCACTATTTTGTCCTTAGTGTCTCTGCTGAATTTTGTAGCATTTCTGTGAGAAGCTCCCATAAAGAGACACTGAAGTCTGTTTTCCCATCAGGGGTAATTGAAGCCTAATTTGAAGACGGATAACTGCTTGAGTTAACTGGAGAGTGATGCTGAATTTCCATGTATACATTAAATTCTGGAGATGATCCAGTAGCCAGAGCTGTCTGGGTCATACTGGAAATCACCTCAGTGATGGTTTTTGCAGGGTCCTGATTACTTCCTACTAAAAAAGCAAGTGATAAGCTTTTGTAATGTGTGTGGATTGCATTGCAAGCATGGGCTGGAGGACAGAGCTAGTCATGTAGCGGGCATGACATGTGCGATGAGCAGGTCGCGCTGAACACCCTACAACTTCAGGAAGCTGGAGTTCACTGTGCAGAGCCTGCAGCGGTATGAATTACAGGGAAAAAATGCATTTGCATGTAACAAAGGCGGCTGGCTCATCTCCTGTGTGAGGAACTCATTTTTGAAAAAAAAATCTGGCTCCCATTTCTGCCTCTGACACAAACTGCCAGTGTAGCTGTGGGCAAATAATTTCATTTTTCCCTCTTTCCCCTCTTCTCATCTCTGCCAGACCAACCAAAGGCTCACCTACCCTGGGCTGTCAGTTCAGACCCCAACTCAAGCCCTCTACCTTCTGACAGCTGCCTTTCATACAGTAGCCTGAAGCCCAACTTAGATGGTACCTCTCTGCTCCAAGGGATACAGTCTGACATTCAAATGCTGCTGCTGGAGCTGGTCATACAGACGTAGCAGCCTCGCAGCAACTCATCAATCTAATCCTATCCCTCTTCTAATCCAGTCATTCTCTGCTGCTAATCAAATCGCCCGGCCTCGTTGGAGCTGTGTTTGGCTGCGTGCTGGCCCTCGTGTCGGCCAGCCTACGTCAGGGCAGGGAAGCAATGACAGTGTAGATGGGCTGAGTATTACCAGCTCTTCAGGACCTAGACCGTCTGTCACTTGAGGTTATAAAATCCAAGGCACGAGAGGCCTGGTGTGATTCAGAAATACAAATTGTAGCTAGAGGGTAAATTGCAACAGCATCATGAAAAAATGGCCAGAAAATGGCACCTCGAGCGTTCCTGCGCAGCCAGCTGCGTGCGTGTCAGGAGGGAATGGAGGTGGAAGGGTGCAGCTCCCTCGGCGTAACAACGGTATTCTTATTTTAGCATGGAAGACAGCCAAAGATAAGGAGTGGTTGTCATCCGGCTGGTTGGAGGATTAGGAGAAAAAAAAAGAAAAAGAAAAGCTGTGTGGAAAAATATTTTGATGTAGGTACTAAGGAAAAAAAAAAACAGATAGTCTATCACTTGCAAGGTTATCTAGATAAAGCTGGCAGTACAAGATCTCTCCCATAAAATCCAAAATTATCCTAATTAAGCCCAGACCCTGCTAAATGACACAGGGCTTTATTTATTTCAGATGTTTGTAGGTCCTAAAGATGGGGCCAAATGTGAAGAGTTTGATGTGGCAGATAGTTTAACCCCAATTACTTCTACATAAATCACGTGATTGTTACAGGAGCTGAGTACATCTGATGGGTGCCCCAGAGCTACTGATTAAAAAAAAAAATTTTAAAAATCCCCTAAAAACTCCATGGCAGTGCAGGTGAGAGTTTGTGGGAGAGGGGTGGCCATCCTCTCTGCAGGCAGGAGGATGGGGAGCTGTTGTGGTGCAGTGTGCCTGCTGGTCTGTATGCACAGACAGCTGAAATGGTGGCTTTGTAGAACAGGCAGCCAGAGAAAGGGATGTAAAATGGGAGCTGATGAAAATTCTTGTTATGAAACTGGGATGGATGAATGATTTATGGGGGTACTTGCTTTTATTTTATTTTGAGAGGAAGGAGATGGTGATATGCAGGGGTAGCCATGAATGGCTTTGTTTTGAGATCAGGCTGTGCTGGGTCATGCCTCCAGAAACAGCATCTACAGAATAACAATACAGTAAAACATTTTTCAGTATTACTTGAGTGTCATAGACTGTCTTCAGGAAGAAAACTTTTACTTATCTTATGTTCAAAGCCCTGGGCCTAAATCCTCCCAGCAGACTCTAGATTTCAAAAAAGAGGTGGCTATATGAGAGGTCCTAGGCTGCAAGGATCATTTTTACCCTTTCTCAGTTTTTCTTGGGAATTTCCTTTCCTGAGTTTGCCATATTGCCCATCCCTCCCTGGGCACTGAGGGAAATAGGCCTCTGTAAATAGGCCACTCTGTTGGAGGAGCTGCTTTGCCTGGTGATTTAACGTTGCTTGTTAATTCTGGCTTTCCTTTTTTTTTTTTTTTCCCCCCCAATTCTGTCTATTCTGTCCTTTAATGTGCAGAGCTGTAACATGGGTGAGGTGAGTTTACAGGGCCATATCTGTAGGAGTTTGCCAGTCCTGTGGGTGGCTGGGTGTCCTGGGTGACCCCTGTGGTAGTTGCCTCTCTACATTCCAGAGCTGACTTTGAGAGTGAGTGACTGGATCCCTCTGAGCAGGACCTGTTTCCAGTACCCTTTTATATCTCCTAGCTAATAGAGTCATAGAGTAGTTGGATTAGAGGGGACCTAAAAGATCATCTGTTTAGTCCAACCCACCTGCAGTGAGCAGGAACATCTTCAACTAGATCAGGTTGCTCAGACCCCTGTCCAACCTGACCTTTAATGCTTCCAGTGATGGGGTGTTTCCCATCTCTTTGGGCAACCTGTTCCTGTGTCTCACCACTCTCACATTAAAAAATGCCTTCCTTATGTTTAGTCTAAATTGACCCTCCTTTAATTTAAAACCATTACCCCCGTCCTAATGCAACAGTCCCTGCTGAAAAGTCTGTCCCTCTAGTCTGTCCCTGTCTCTCCTGTGCACTTTAGGTACCGGAAAGCTGCTGTAAGGTCTTCCTGGAGCCTTCTCTTCTCCAAGCTGAACAGCTCCAGCTCTCTTAGACTGTCCTCATAGGAGAGGTGCTCCTGGCCTCTCAATGTGGGCATGTAGTTGTTTGAAAATGCTTCTTTGGAACATCAGGTACAGGCCTAAATGTTCTCAGGAATTAACTAAAGAGCTTGGGGTAGGTCTCTGTTCCCTTTACCCTTTTCAGAAAAAAAGTGTCCTCAGCTTAGTAGCTTCCAGGTGCCTGTATTGCTTGTGCTCCCATTAGAGTGGCTAAAGAGCAGCTACTGTAGGGAAGGCAGCTGCTGTTTACTTGGAGGACAAGCTGGGTGTGGGTTTGGCTTCCCCCACCTCCCTCATGGCAGGCACAGACATCTCAGAACAAACCCCAGGACTGACCATGTCCATAAATGTCTAATCATCTTGTTATCTTTGAGTTAGTGATCGAGGCTGAGCTCGGACTGGCAAGAGAGGTGAAGGAAGTTTGCTGTGACACCTCACTAAGTTTCAGTGAGGCAGGTGAACATGCTAGATGCAGCTCCAAATTCAGTTGGTCAGGCTAATTTTGAAGACCAGTCTCCAAATGTTTGCATATGCTTCAACTTGTTAATTATGTCTGTGGTTTTCCTGTGGCGTGGAAGCAGAGGTGGGAGAAGTGCAGTGGCCACCAAGAGGGCAGTGGCTTTCGCCTGCCTGGCAATCCATGCACTCCTCACAGAAAAGCCAGGTTGTTTGGAGGGAGTACAGGTCTTGTATTCCAGCAAAAAATAATTCCTTAATGGCCAGAAAATAATCACTTTACTCCGAAAAGCCTCTCCAGCTGCATTGCACCAACTGTTCTTTTTCAGCCTCTGAATCCTTAATGACAGTAGCAGCTAATTTCTCTTTTTGTGTTTTTCTAGCTGCAATGTCCTATTTTCTCTGAGTTTATTGAGAAAATAATAGAAGTCATTACATAGCTACTTGTCACCTTTCAGAGAAGAAAACTTCTCCCTGGCTCAATGGCCAAGTTAGTTACTTGGTGACTGACTCAGACAATAGCAACTTTTTGTAGCTCATCGGCTATTCATCTGTGCTTAGTGAATACACTTAATTAGCTAGAGGAGTGTTACTGAAGTTATAGTGCATCATTATCAGAATACAGTGAATAAACCAGTCACAAGCAGTATGACAATGGCACAAGTACATTCTGTTGCATGTAAGAAAAAATCCAACATATGACTAGGAGTGATGAAGTGAGAAATGTGTACTCACTGTGTTTATTGTGTTTTAAATTTGATTGTCTTTGAAAGATTATGTGATAATACTGCACAAAATGGTCCTTGGTTTAAAAAATATTATATTTATCTATAAATATTATATTTCTCTATAATAATTAGATTAAAAAAAGATAGTGAGGAGCACTGAAGTATAATGGGCAATGAGAATGGAAGATGTGGAAATCTAAGTGAAATGTGAAGTATTTTTGTGTTTGCATGATACACATGCAAATGATGGATCACTTGCTGCAGAGCTGGATCCACACAAGGCCACTGCAAAGCAAACAGGAAGGGCAACACATTGTTTTTTAATCAGGATTTTCTTAACGAAGAAGTCAGGCATCACTGTCTGAATAATAGATGCCTTCATCTCCAGCCTTGGTGGTGGGGCTGGAGATCAGAAGGCAGCTCTTGGCCAAGAGGTCTGGTCTGTTCACATAGCCAAGCCTTGCTCTCCAGGCTGTGGGATGCTGAGGGGAGGCCAGAATGAAGTAGGAACATATGTGCAGATCTGTGTTATTGTACTTCCCCCCCGCTCCAGTGTATACTTCTCAGGGAAGAAAACAAGAAGGATCATTCCTTTTTTAGAAGAATCTTGTCTGTGTTACTGTCTTGGGCAGCTGTCTTTGGGGTTCTTGGAGAGGATTTTTGAGGGTGCCAAGCCCATTGAATTCACTGTATAAAATGCTTCGCCTTGGGGGAGAGTTTTCCACACGTACCACATGAGAGCCATTGGATGAGAGGGCTTCACCCGGAAGATCAGTGGTAGCACAGGTCTGCAGCCATGGAAGGTCTCCTGGTGTGACTGGAAAGGGTCCTTTGGCTCAGAATACTCTATATTGCAGAAAGTATGTAGTATGTAGATAAATATATATACATAGGCAGACACACACTTTTCCTAGAAGAAGTAGTACACAGAAGAGCTTTTCTGTTGTAGCATGACATACTGTTAATTCATCTCAGCTCTCGAGGGGTGAATGGAGTTACCTCTTGCCATTTCATGGCTGGAGGACCCATGTATGGTTAGGGTGGATTCACAAGGCTTCCATGATAAAGAAACTGGGCTCTGCATTACAGCTCTTCTGCACTGTGTGTGCGGGATACTTGACGGGGTGTCGTTCTCTCACGGGGCTGGTGGTGCCAAACTCAGTATCTCACATCTCCCCACACCATTGAACATAAGTGTGTGTTCATTTCGTGGAAAACTGCTTGGCCACACTCCAGTCGTGGTAGAACCAGAGTAATGTAGGTGGAAGAAAGTAGTTGCAAGGTATTTACTTCTCTGCTTAGTGAGGGAATGCTTCTGCCTTTGGTTTGGTTTAAGGACGTTTAGGTCTTTAAGCGATTTTTTTTTTTGAATGCTTGGGTAGCAACAGTGTTTAGCTATGAAATCATGACTTGCCTTTTAGGATACATTTTGGCTGTCACCGTAGCTTTCTGTCTTCTAAAGAGGAATATTAAACTGATGGGGCTAGCCCTGGATGCCATCAGATGCTACAGAGAAGAAAGTGGAACCAGCATATGTCTGTGTGCCATGGATCTCCATGTTCACAGCTTGCAACCCCAGAGCTGTGCAATAACTGTGCTGGAGGGACCTAGTACAACCTGCCACCAGAAATGGTTAAGTCAAGAGACAATGTGGATGCCCTTGATCATGAACAGGCTACAGACTCTCAGATTCACTTTGGTTACTGGAAAGGCTGGTCAAAACTCTTACTTCATATTTGCTTTCTGGTGGAACTGAAGAGCTCTTTGCTTTGAAGCATAAAGCTCTAAATATTTGGGTCCTGATGAATCTGAAACCACTTTCCTTGAGAAGAGGTGCCACTGCATTTCCAAGGAGCTGAGGTTCTCAGTCTTTTATTTGTAAAAAGGAAGGAGGTGTTTTTATTAGAGTTTCCTGTTTTGAATTCTTTGGTTAAAGGGTATGAAGTGGTCAGAGGAGGAAGAGTTATCATTTAGGTCAGGGTTGTCTCTTTGTATTTTCTTATTTGCATACATAATGCACATATATAGATTATTTTCTTATATATATATAGGTTTTGGTCTAGCAATTTTCCCCAGTTCAGTTTAAGGCTGCTACTTTAAGGAAATCTATACATGGTTTCCTGTCAGGAATAGTTTAGATATAGCTGGTCCTGCCTGGGGCAGAGGGATGGGTTAGGTGACTTCTCAAGGTCCTTTTTGGGACCTTTTCTGTGGCTCTAGGCAGTTACTCAATAAAACAGATTCATTGTAGGTTGTGCTGGTTATGCTGAAAGGGTTTTGCTGTAGCATTTAATGTGGATATTTCTTTGAAAAGGAAATAATAGCTAATTGTAGCATAGTTACTGCTACTGCATGGGACAAATGGTTCTTTAAAGAGGAAAACAACTGATGTTACATTTTTAGACTCTCATCGTGATATGGCTCTGATTAATTTTTCCAGGAGCTTTGTGTTTTTTATATGTGCCTAAGTGTATTAACATTTTAAAAGGTCAAAGGTAAGCTTTAAAATGGATCCCAAATTAAGATGGATGGGAGGAAAATGACATTTACTTCTTGTTACTGCACATTGTTTGAATTTGACCAAAGGCAAAAACAAAACAAAGAACAACCCTCAAGCGAATACACACACGCACACATGCACACATGAGTGCATGCATGGACAGACAGACAGCCATGTTCCCACCACCTGCATTCCCTGCACACCTGGCCTGGGAAAATCTTACTCATCAAGGCTGATTAATCATGATAATCATTATTATCATCCTAATAAAATCAATAGTCCAGAGTCTTCATTTCCAGACAGCCTATGTATCCCTTTCCAAAGTATATAATTTAACTAGTGTGAGTGGACTTTGTAAATAGAAGTAGCTAAAATATTTATATTGGGAATATGTGGCTAATGGGAACCATAACTACATTATCATTTCCTGCCCTTGCTGTGTTTGAGATGATGATTTCATTGAGGAAGGGACTGTACCCTCATCCGTATTCATGGAGTTCTCATGGCACATGGAGTCCCTGTGAAAAGAGAACAAAATGTGATGGGGATGATGCCTTTTCTTCTAGTGGGAGTGGTGGCTAGTCCCAGCTGAAAGCAAGGCTTTAGCAGAGCTGCTCTGTGAACGTACCAGTGTGCAACAACTTTGGTTTTGGACAAAGTGGCACAGCTTGAGGGAAGGACCGAATTTGATTTACGTCCATCATTTCCACTTTTCCCTTTGAATGGTGGAGGGGGCGAGGCTGATGTCCTGTGCCTTAGGGATCTTAGCCTGTCTCGTTCAAGAGGCCCAGCATGTTTTTGTGGATGTTGTTTCACAAGACAGATTCATTCCCATTGCTTCATAAAATTTAATAATCTAAGGGTTGGGGTTTTTTTAAAAAAAAGGGAAAAAAGCCCTAAAATTTCTTCAAATCCTTCTTCCCGCTGGTGGCTCATCAGGGAGAATTCAGAATGCATCCTGCATCAGCCTCTGGCAGCCTCAGCCCCAGCAGTACCCTGAGCACATCCCAACATTATGTGGACTACAAGTGCTGTATTGCCCTGGGAAGAGCCACACAGCGGCTGTGCCATCGGTAACCAGGAAAAAGCAGTGCTGCTGTTCTGTGGTTGTACCTACCCGGCACCCTCCGGAGGGCGACATTCCAGCCCTGCGCTGCAGGAGAAAGTGGGAAGGTCTCCCTTGAGCTCCCTGGTCTGCCCAGAGCAGAGCACAGGACAGCAGGGAAGCGAAGGGCTTGCAGCAGCTTCCTGAACAGGGGAACTGCATTGCTCAACCTGCCCCTGCACGACGGCCCGAGGTGTGTCTGAGGGTGGGATGAGGGATGGTCAAATCCTCTCCTTCCTCTCCAAGAAGCAGCAAGCTCTCCTAAGCATCCCTTGGATGCTGAAAATGTTCGTCAAAAAAGAAAAAAAAAGAAAAAGGAAAAAAAAAATCTCAGTTGGTCAAACACTTTTCTCCAGCATGAAAATGTATTTTTCATTTCAAACTGAATGGATTCTTTGAAGGCTTCAATGCTTTCTGAGTGGAACAAACTGAACGGTTTCATTTTTTTCATTTTACCAAAAAAAGAAAAAATTGTTCTTAGATCATTCAACCCAAACATTTCTTTTTAATTTTTTTTCCCCCCAGCCTGGCCACTCTAGCAAACAATTCCATTATTTGCGTAGCTCTAATTGCAGTGATTAAACAAACACAGCGAACACCGACCCTTTGCAGAGCCTCATCACAGCCCCACAGCCAGCTTGGTCTGTATTTTGTCAGCAGTGAGGGAGATTGGAGCAGCTTTGTGTAGACTGAAAATAAATTACCGACTTTCTGGTATTTTTTTTTTTTTTCACTTCCAAACTGATATACTATCAGTTTAGAAAATGAATAATTTTACCCTTTCTCTTGCTAGCAGGCTGAAAGATACCACCCTGTTGTGAACCTGGTACAGTTTAAAAAGCATTTGGATTTTCAGTGCTTTGTTCACGTGTTACGCTTAAGTTGCAACCTCTGTTCCTGTTATTAGAATAACGTGTAGAGTTGCTGTTCTGTTAGTAATACCCATATTAACAGAAAGGAATGAGAAGCAAACATCTTTGTCTGGGTTTTTTGTTTTTATTTGAAGGTGGCAGGTACCTGAAGACAGGGTTAAGAAAAATTTTATTTGGCTACAGTTCCATCAAATAGGAACAATTTTTTTGACATTTTTTAATGACATTTATTTATAGCAGGTAGCGCACAGGCGGCTGCTATTTCTCAGCATGCTGGAAGAATGTTCTCCAGATGGTGCTTACTGTTTATGCTTTTATTCACTTCGCTTGAACACAGCAGCACTCTGCACAAAACATGGAAAATTGGAAAATAAAAACAATTATGTTTTTACAAAGTGCCATGTGATTTGCTGAAATGTCTGAGTTGAGCGATGAGCCGTGCGCGGGGGCAGCAGGGGGGATCACGCCTGTCACAGGAACCCTGCACCCGAGCCCCACATGGGAACAGGCATCGCCCCGGCCGAGGGGGACTCGCCCTTCCCTCCTCAAAGGATGGGTTTGAGCAGGGCTGCTAATCCTACCGCCGTATCTGCACCTCTTCTGCCTCCCTTTTCCTGCACAGGGATTGGAGTGAAGGTAGGAAGGGGGTTATAATGGCGATATTTTTGTCGGGTTTTCTGTGACTCTGCAGCCCCAAGGTGAGAGAGACTCGAGACAAAGCACTTCATAAACCTTGCCTGTGCCATCGTGTTCCTTCGGCTTCTAATCTCAGTGAAAAAGAAAGAATTAAGGCCTTTGGCTGGTCCATCTGAAAGCAATAGCTAAAGTCAAGACTGATTTCCAAAAGGACCAGCATGGTTCATGATTTCTGTTGGTTACAGCAGTGAAAATAGATATCCAAATGGTGGGCATGATCTTGCAGCTTCTGCAATTATGCAGCTTCTGCAGGACTACTCACACAAAACATTTTCAGACTGGAAGCTTTAAGTAAAAGACTCTGGAATCTAAAGAATTTTTTTCATTAAAAATCCTTGAGAAAATTGGGAAAATAATTATTTAAGTTTCACTAAAAAAACCCGCAAACAAACCAAACAAAAAACCCCCAGGCAATTACAAAAAAGGATATCAACAAGCAGGAAAAAAAGTCCTTCTTCTTATTATTTTATATATGTGTATCTAGCTCAACATATGCATAAAAGAAATAAGTATTTTTGACTTCTATTGAAAAAGCAGAAAAAGAAAACAACAAACCCACAGCACTTCAGGACAGTTTTTCAAATAGCAAAATTCTAAACTTTGGAACAGGACATGATTATTATTTCTTTGTGAACACGAGCCTTCAGATTCCTTCAAAATTTAGTTTAAAGCCAGCAGTAGTTTTGGTGAAATTAAATTTCAAGAAATTAACGTGTAAACAGTTGTTCAACTGGTTTGGGGGTTTTCTTTGGTAAATGGGCAGTGCTGCACAGTGCTTCTATTCCTCTCCCTTGCCCGTTACCCAAGAGACAGCCCTTTCCCAAGCAGCATTCTTGCTACATCAGCTCCATGCTGTTTATCTTCCGTTGCTCCCTTGGCAGTTATTATTTCTTAATGTGTTAATTGTAGTTCCTGGACCCTTATGTGTGAGAGTGTGTAATGTTCATGGTAATGATGCAGACACGTTCTCTGGTTCCTGGAATTGCAAAGTGAAAAACTTAGATGTGATCTGGGCACAGGGCATCCAGTAAGAAAAGCCAATTAGGAGAATTGAAATAGCATGGAAAGAATAAAGTGGACAATTGGGAAGAGTAGACATTGGGTTAGGATGGGAGATTTTTTTACTTATTGCTTATGATTCCTTCTGTGGCTCTGGCTTTGTGTGATATATACTTTTTTTAATTAAAACTTGAATTATGTCACTTGCTTTCCACCTTTTAACAGTATTTCACAGTAAATTTCTTTCCTAATAGCAAGTAGTCAGGGGTAAGGAATGACTTTGCTGAGCGATGGGACTGTTAATTATTAAAAAGAAACCTATGGATTTAAAACAAATTAGACCTCATTAAGCCTAAGTCTTTCCACACAGACCAGCGGACATGACAGCCTCTCTGAGAGCATGGAAAATTGCACTTTTTAGCTCACACATCCCTAGTAAAGATGCTCCTGGGCTAGTGTGGGGTGCATTCCCTCTTTTGGTTCATGTCAGTGTCTGATCTCAGTTAAAACCTGTGAGTTTCTTGGATCTCACAAGCAGGCCTTCCATCTCTCCTGTCACCCTCAGCCACCCCTCGGCCACCGCCCAAGGCTGCCTGCACGTGGGAGTCCCACCTCGCTCTGGAGGTGCCTGCTGGCCATCAGCAGCTGGAGTCCATGTGGTTGCCTGGGTGGAGACACCAGCACGTGGACAATCTTGGTGCTGAGCAGATTGGGTTTTATGTTTAGTGAAAGAGGAAACAAAGGAAAGCTCCTCCTCCTTGATTTGGAGATCCTTGACTTCTGCTGTGGAGTTCTTGCCATGGCCAGACTGACAAACTCTGCAGGATAGATCTATCTATTCCTATTTACAGAGTCAGGGTTAGTGGTTTGTTTGGATTTACTTTATTATCCAAATTCATCTGTGACTCTTAAGTTGTTTGTATTTATTCTCTGTGACTTCAGCAAAAATCCAAGGGGCTGAAGTGATTGTTGGAGACTGTACCCTCAAACCTGTGTAACCACGGCATGATTTAAGCTGCTTTTCTGAAATTTTTTGGAGGCAGTGGATGAGTACATCCACAGGAGAATCCTAATAAGGAAAGTGGAAGGTGACCTATAGTGAACATTTTAATTGTATGTTCACAGGCATGCCATGTATGGGCTTTGCTGTCTTTCTGAGACATCCCCCAAGTCTTCTCTGGCATTACAGGCAGTGACACAGTCATATCAGGAGAAGAAACGCCCATTCTGCTGGCTAGAAATCAGCAATAACATTTTGACATCTGTGCAACAGTTTAAAATGAATTATTCAGCACATAGATCGTACTATTTGAGCAGCCAGCACATCTCTGCCCATTTACTACTGTCAGTCCATGGTGGAGATATCATTGATGCCAGTGGGAACTGAGCACATGGGCTGGGGGTAGGTTTTGGCCCATAGCCTGGAACAGCATTTGACAGCACCCCTGCAGAATATGATAGGAATAATCTGCTTTGCCACCAGCAAAAGGCTGAAAGACAATGCCAGTCTGTTTCTTCTCTTAGCGTATTTTAAACCTGTGCAGAAAAGATCTTAAGAATTAAAGAAATCATTAGTTGTTTGACTGTTCGAGTTCTGCTTTAATAAGTGAAACTTGTATGTAATTTTGGTGAAATCAGTGTATTGCTTACGACTCTCCAGAAGCCCTGGGCACCACTTCCCTACTGGGAGTAGACCCAGAGCACAGACTGGCAGCAGGTCCAGGCCAGTCTTCTGCCAAGTTAGAGGGTTAAAGTGAAGCAGTTGCTAATTCCTGTCAGCAAAGAAAATTCATAAGATTCACAATGTAAGCAGCATTTGATTTGGAAAAACAAGCTGAACTTCTGTAAGAACGCACTTTGGGGAACTGCAGGTGAGGAACTAGGAGGAAACACGGATAACTGAACACCAGCAAAATCAGGTCTGCTCAAGACAGGCGTTCAGGAGAGAAAATGGACATTTATCTTGTGTTTAGCTTTCTAATTCAGTTGTGTCATCTGAATTAAAGCAGTGTATGTGCGGTGAGAGTCTAACATCTGCTATTTCACAGGATGCCTGTCTCCTGTAGCTGCATTTTTGAATATCAAGTGGGGAACACGGTATGGAGGTGTTCTGTGCTATGGGTTATTGTTCTTTCCTCATCTTTCTTTAAGGACTATGTTATAGCTGTCCACTGATGCTCATCTAGCAGGTAAAAATTTAGGAGCACTCAGCATTGCAGTGTGCAGCAATATCATCGGCCCGTCATTGTCCATGTTTTTAGGTGGCTAGCTAAAAATCCAGACTGCCTTAGTTTCTACCTGTTCTTTCATTTATGTGTAACAAGGAATACCCTACAGTGAAAAGAGCTCAGTGCTGTATATGAAAAGACAAGGCATATTAGCCAGGTAACCGTAAAATAAATGGCTAGTATAATGAAAGTTAAGCAAATCCTTATGTTCCCCTGAAGTTGGTAGAATTTAAGCATATAATTAAAGCTTACATGCGGGAAGATACATCCTGTGGTAGTAACAGTGTAGCTGTAAACTTTTTGAATCCTCTGTGTGTGTGTAAAGCTGTATTTTTAGAGTCCCCAGGAGCTTTGCAATTAGCTGAAAGACGTGAAATTGTGATGTACTATGCAGCTCTGGATATTCAGGTGTGGTGCTTCAGCAGGAGGTAGGACCTGGCTTCCTCAGCTGGTCCTTGACAAGAGCAGCTCTGCAGCTGATGCTGCTGCAGCTGGATGTGAGCCGGAGTGTGCAGCCTGCTGTGGTTGTGCCTGTGTGGTACTTTCATAGGGACTAAAGTCTGTTCAGCTTTTATAGGGTGGCCATCACCAAAGCATCTGAACTTCTTGCAGTCTTTGATGCCTTTGCCATCACTGTACTCCCCTGAGGCAGGAGGACATTGTCCCCTTGGGCAGGGTGTAGAAGAGGCACAGAGAGATGTCAAACCCAATTTTAATAGTTATTTTTGTGTGTGCATATATG
Organism: Calyptomena viridis; assembly: GCA_013390005.1. NCBI lineage: Eukaryota > Metazoa > Chordata > Aves > Passeriformes > Eurylaimidae > Calyptomena > Calyptomena viridis. Next base: position 50,683 of record WEIV01010335.1, on the reverse strand, counting down.
GAGACATCTCTGGGGGAGGGTTCCAAAGCTCCTGTCTGTGTAGTTAGGACCCTGCCTGCCTTTATAAAGCTGCTTCAGAGAGGCACCGTGTGGGAAGCTCATGCACAGGGCCGTGAATGTGCATCTTCCCAGTGTCAGAGGAGAAGAATGTGCCTTGATAGTGGAGGTGTGAGATGGTGGGTGAAGGGGGGTGTGCAGTGCAGGAAAACAAGGAGTAGGATAAATAGCTGAAGTAATATATGTATGAGGGTGAAAAAGGCTCCCTGGTTTTATTGCCACTTGATGGGAAGGATGTGTGTAGCTTGTGCGCATCCATTAATTAGTGATGCAGTTGCTCCATGCTGGTATCAATAAAACCTTAATAGTACATGATTCCAGCCCTTGATTGCTTCCTTTTTTCCACATCCCCTTGTGAGGATGTGTGTATATCAGTGCAGCTGTGCACTGTATACAGTGTGTATGTGCTGTGGCTGCTTGCATAAGAAAAGGACAGTAAAATAATTTAGTGGCTGGTTACCTCCCATGTGATTTTTCCAAATGTTTATAAAAGGATCATTGATACACAACACTCTCTAATGTGCACAGAATTACCGGCATTGTTTCTTTCCTTTTCCTGAGACATATTAGTTCTTAAAATGGCTCCTGAGCAGGCTTTCCTAGGTACATGTAGCAACTGCAGCCTGATGGGTTTGCAACAACAACAACAACAAAAAAAGGTTGTCCTTCGTTTCCTTTATATGCACATCATGCAGCTTTTCAAACAGTGCATTAAAAAACTGCTGGCTGGAAATTTCCAGGCCCATTTCTTGCTTGGTGCATGCTCGTAAGGCAGGATTGTCTGTACGATCTGTAGCTGCAGCACTGCAGAAAGTCAATAAAGAGCTGACCACTTCACCTCTATCAAAAGCAGTTGAGAAGCCCTGCCTCATCTGCCTTATTAAAACCACACTTGACTCCTACAGAGAAACCTAACTGGGAACCTTGAAGAGGAGGGATAAAAAAGGAGACTGAAATTGCAGTGAGTATTCTACAGCTAGGTCTTGCAGTAAGGTTAAGGAGTGCCTATTGTAAAATAAACCAAAAAGGCAGCTTCATTAAAACAAGGAAAATGCCTGAATTTAATGCAATGAACTTCTGACTCTCCCACCTATGGTACAGCACAGAAATAAGATGATTAGTTATTGCAGCAATGAGCAGATTTAAGTAGCTCCCTAATGGATTTGTATTTTGAATTTAAATATGTATATGCCTATATGTGCATCTGTGTATATACTTAATCTTTGCAAGAAAAGGCATGATGTAAAATAGGTGCAAGAGATAGAATTTATGCTGCAAAATATATTTTAGCGTGTGTTTGAAAGGATGTTTGAGGGGTTTTTTCTTTCCCTGGTATAAGAGTAATTGATTGAATGTTTGCCAAGCTTTCAATAGTATCCATCAGAAATCATCAACCCCACCTTCCCTAGGCCCACCAGCTTTTTTCCTCACCTTAAAATGAAAAAAAGAGAGAACTTTAACAGAAAGATCATTGCTTTAGCTTAATATTGTAAGATTTCAGAGATTGAATTTTCTGATAGTAATGAAATGAACCCTGAGTTGTACCATGAATTTGATTGCAGTTAATTTGATTTTTGAGATGCTCAGCAAAGCTAGCCCGTTAGCTTTAACCTTACATACTTTGGATTTGTACAACCCAGTATTTTTATGTATATATGGGTATGGATAACATGAAAATCTCTCTGTGGTAGTTAGTTGTTTGTAACAATTGCTGTCAAGGAGTACTTACTATCTATAGTGCTACTAGAAGTAGTATCCATTGAGTTGGTGGCCAATAATCCCAATCTGTTTATTGCTTTAGTGGTACAGGGTTAGTTTTTCTTTCCACAAGGAAAAATACAGCTGAATATCTCAGCCAGGAGACACATGCAGACTCTGTCCTGCAGATTTTTCCAGTTCTCATTGATCTTAATGAGAGTGGTCACATGAATAGCAGTGACTCTTGTCAGAAAGGAGTTTTTTGGCTGGAACTCACAGTATCTGTTTATGTGATTTGCCTCCTCAGACTTCAGAGTGCAAGTGCTCCTCTTGGTGTAGTATTTGCCAAGAGGCAATAACTGTGGGATGGGGCATTCCCTGAGGTGATCCCAGTGTCTGGCCTGTTCTCCTTAAATGATTTATTCTTGGTCAACAGTTACTAAGATGGTGGAAGATGGCCTTTTATATGTATGTGTGTGTCTATAAATAATACCAGCTTCAGATAAGAAAGTATTTGGTGATGTCAGAAAACTAATGACACAAGGCTACAGAACTGGACTGGTGTTATGGAGTTGATCCTATGTGGGAAAAGCAGGAGAGGAATTCTGCAGCTGGGAGAAGACTGGCCACTATAGGGAAAAAAATACAACGGATGCTGTTTCCAGAACAGGGGAGAAACAAGAATGGGGAGGGAAGAGAAAAATGACAGGAGCACACAAGTTGGGTGCAGTGCCAGAAGTTCTCCAGGTGATGGGCAAGAGTTGAGCTGCCAAGGACATAAGTGCCATGAGCTGCTCATGGGAGGTCCTGTGAGCAGAGGAGTGCAAAGTCTCAACAAAAGTCAGGGGATATATGACTTAGCAATGTGTGGAAGGGAAACTGCCCGTAGATGGAAAAAGGGTTGGACACATGACTGGAGACAAGGCGTTTTGTCTGGATCTCTGCCACTGAAGTACACGTCAGGCACTTGTGGAGCAAGGAACCAGGCTCTCTCTTTCCAACTCCATCATTCCCTGCAAACCTTCTGGAGAGTCATTTCCTGACTCCAGTGCAGAGGAGCCTGGAGCTGCCCTATTGCTTACTTGGGTGCTTCTGCCTGTGACCTATGGATGGCTCCTGAAGGTCACGGCCAGCCGCTTACAGGAGCGAGACCAGGGCATGTGCCAGTCCCCTCCTGTCTGCCTGAAACATTCACACGTCTGGCCTGGGGTGGAGTGGGGCACTCACACCGGGGATGAACTGAGAGGTCCCCAGTTTGGGCAAGGTGAGGAGCTGTGTACCAGGGTGTACTGCAGCAGGGAGCTGCCATCCTGCAGGATGCTGGCATGCCCACACCTCTGCAGCATCTTCTTGGATCCTGCCAAGTCACAGTCCAGGAATCTTGCTTATGACAGGGCAAGGAAAGGTTTTGTTATTCATAACTTACTATTTTATAGAGTTTGGACTGTTTCTTTAATTCTTCTCTTTCCTTCATGCTGCTTTTGGTGGCCCCATCTGAAGGCAATGTGTGCAGTTATTTTGGTCGGAATTAAGCAAACCCATTCAGCAGAAGAGGAAAGGGGAAAAACATTAAAGAGAAAGCACTGGTGACCTCACCAAAGAGTCCCATAGTGCCAAATTTAGCACAGAAAATTGAGGGAGAAGACAGAAACTTCATCTTTCTGTTCAGGGGGTGCTGAAATACGATGCCCTGGAAATGCTCAGGCAACAGAGACCATTAAAGCACCCTCTTGGCATGAAGCTACCCAGTCATGCTGGCTCTTTTGCCCCACAGTGGACCACTTGGTCTTCCATGGGAGTCTATATCCATAAGCTCCTTGCCTGCACCTGTTGCAGCAGTGATGTGGGTCTGCATGCTTCCCAGAGGGATGTGCCTTTCCCCCTAGCTGAGAGTGGGAGCAGTGTGAATTATCCCCAAAACAGATGATACAGCTTCCATACTATCACTAAGTTAGACTAATTCAGAGGCAGCATGTCCCATGTCTCTCAGCCAGTGCTAGCCAGAAAGGAAACAATTTTACACATCAGCAGTTTTTTATGATTAATAATATTATCCTGCCCTAATTGAAAAATGGGCTGGTGCCCTTAAAAAAAAATTAAGCTGCAGGAATTAGTATCTAACCTCTTTATAATGAATGTGTATTCTTATACACTGCAAATTACTTGCAGTGCTTTTAGAAAGAATAGTGCCGTGTATTGTAATAAAAAATTGTCCTGCATTGTTTGTAGTTGTGTGGCACCATTCTGTCTGGCTGACTTGGCTTTAAGAGCATGAACGCTTGGGAAGAAGCAGTGTGAGGATGCCGAATTCCTTTTAAAGGGAATTTATGTACAAACAGGGGAATGATGTGTAGGCTCTGAGCTCTGCTATCAGTTGTTATTGTGGAGAGATATTCACAGGGAGTCGATGCCAGACAGAACATTAGCCATTGCTGGCCTCAGTGCCTTCGTGGGAAGTCGGTCATAAAGTCAGTGAGGGCTCCTGTTTGTGGGATTTTTAAACACCAGTGAATCATTTTACATAATAAAGCAGTTGTCATTGGGGTGAGTTTGTGTAAAGGTCTTTGTGAACCACTTTCTACCAAAACAAAGCTTCAGAAGGAGAGAGGCGATGCTGAAGGACAGAGAGATTTGTTATGCCCAGCAGAGAGCTGGCAGTTCAACTCTGCTGAGGTTTGCCAAGCACCCAGTGGGAGCAGGGAGCTGTCGCCTGCTTCTGCCCATCTGCCTGCAACTGCAGGTGGTGCCGGAGACAGGGCGAGTCATGACTTCAAGGCATCATACTCCTTCCATGGGTCTGGCCCTGGGACTTTGCCGTGTGTGAAGCACCCCAAAGAAGCTGGCGTTAGAGGAGGTGAGAAGATCTGCCTCTTCCCTATGGACAGTTGGGGACAAAACAAAGTAATTAAATTGCTTTCAGCCATACTGCTGCCCTGGCCTCATCCATCTCTGCTGCAGGTTCCTTGGAGGATCATTGCTTCAGCAAGAGGCTCCTGTACATGCGAGGGGTGTGAATGTGATGTGTTACAAATGCCTTATTCCCTGAACCTAGAGCTCTTAAATCAGCACTCATCAACTGAAGTATTGCTTACCCAAACTTTTCAACTTTGTGTGTCAGATCTCCCTGGAAACATGCAGTGAAAAATTATGCCTGTGGTGGAATTACTGGTGCTTTCCAGTGTCCCTGGCCAGAAGGGTGCGAGGAGTCTCCTCCTTCTCTCCATCCTGGAATAGTGCAATTGTCCTCATGGAGAAATAAATGTGCTGACGATGCCATCTTCCTCAGAGGGCAACCCGCCCACAGTTTGGGGCTGAGAAGGGAGGAGAAGGGTCCGGGAAAGGATCCAGGAGTGCCTGTGGATGGTGGGGCTGACTAGCTCTGCAGGGGTGCTGGGAACACTGTGAGGGCAGCCCAGGCAACGCTGTCCTTTCCTGTGCCTTCTTGGCCACAGTCCTTTGGACTGCGCCCACACAGAGAGGACCCCAGGATCCTCTCCAACCTTGCAGAGGGAGCAGCAGCAGGTGGGCTGGGACTGGTGGCATTTTCCTGGTGCCATGCTGCATCCCTGATCTGTTGTCACTGCCTGCGTAGGTTGGCCCTGAGGGATCCTCACACCCATTGTCTTTCCCTAAATTTGTAGCCAAGGTCTTCTTAGTTACCTCTTCCTTTGTATTTCAGCCAGGGTTCTTATTAAAACAGACAGTGAGGAAGTCTGCATTAAAATGCTTCCTTCAATCCCTCTGTCCTCTCCTCCCCTCCTCCCAGCCCCATCCTCCTTGTCCCTGGAGGAAATGCTGTCGCTGCCAAGATCCTGCCTTGCAAAAGTAAACAATATGAAATTACAATAAAATGTTTTGATTTGCTGGGCCTGACATTCAGAAGCTGCACAACAGAGACTTACAAAAAGGGATCTTCTATAGATAGCCAGTGTGAGAAAAAAGAAATCTCTCTTTTTGGGTGTTATTTAGATCCAAGCATCAAGGCTGTGTGGATGGAGAACAGCAGATTTTGTCACCAAACCTGAAGGTTCTTAGGAGGTTTATTCTGCAGCATCTGTCAGCAGCTTTCCGCCTGGTATCTGTGGGTGACTGGCCTATTGCACAGTAATGTCAATATTTGGGACTCTGTCTCTCTGTGTGTATATGTACTGTTGTTGCTTGACTGGCCGGTGTACTGAAAGCCCTCAGAAGGAAGTAGATGAGCTGAAACTGTTTCCTCCAGGGCTCTTCCAAATAATTCAGAAGGCAAACTGAAATGGAGGTGTAATCCCTGGGAGATGAGCTTCCTTGGGCGCTTGTCACTTTAGCAGGCTGGGTAATCTTACTGTCATCAAGATTTGCGGATTAGCTGTAGTGAAGCTAGTTGGCTTTGACATTTCATTAGGGAAGTTTTCCATAGTTTTTCATCCTCAGTCTTGGTGCCGTGAAATACGGCTGATGTAGCTTTGTTATGCTTACACCTTCTAACATTCGTGCAAGTTGATGCTGGGGCTGCAAACATCTTATCTGCTGAGGATTTTTTAAATCATCACTTGTTTATGAAAGACTAACTGGGTCAAAGGCTAATTTTGGGAAGGATCTGCTTTCCCCAGTCCTAGCCAATAAATTTTCATGTAGGTATCGTAAGTTACCCAACTGTTATCTTCCGAAGAAGGATAAAAGCAAACACTACTTATCCTATAATCTGCAAATATTTTGAAAAGTGCACTGGAATATCAATAAAATGGCTTATCATCAAGGTCTTGTAAGACTCCAAAGGACATTTATTTAGACAGCAAAATGTTAAATTTAGAGGCAAGAACTCTGCAGATGAGGAGTGAATATGTACAAGTGACAGCATTGTAAATTGTCTCGGGGGTTCAAGGAACCGAGGAAGGACACTGTGTCCTGAAGTCACTCTTTCTCAGAGATGTCTCTGCTGATAAGCACCAATTGTTGTTCCTGGTGACAATGATCGAGAGGGACAAGGCATAGGATCACCCTGTGGGCTCCTGCAATGGTGAGCAGAAGTGGGGATGTGGCCTGGTTTATTTATGATGGCTAGATGTGCCCTCACTCTTCCACTTGCTGCAGAGGATGGTTCCACATCCTTGGAGCTTCAGTTGCCGTCCCCAGTATCCTCTTCCAACCCTTTTCAGACACCCCCTCTGAAGGCTGGCTGCCTCAAGGGCCAGGGCATGTGAGTCGTGTGAGCTGGCACTGGAGGATGTGCTCCAAAGGCACAACTTCCAGGCCAGCACAACAGGAGTCCCTGCTGTGGAGGAGTGCTGCTGGCCACTGTCTGTGTGAGTCTGCATCCCAAAGGGCTGTCCCATTGCTGGCAGCTCCCCTGGCACCTCAGAGTGTGTGAAATGCCTGCTGTGGGACCTTGACTCTCTTTGTTCCCTTGGGTGGCCATCCTGAAGTCTGACCTTAGTTCTGTGGGAAAGAAGGGACAAATGGGCAGGGCAAGACTTCTGGGAATAGCCAGGAGGGGTGTGTGGCACAAGGTGTGCAAGGCAGGGGTCAGCAGAGACACCATGCTCCACCTTGCAGAGGGACATCCTTGTCCCTCTCTGGCCACGTTGCCTCCTCACTTCTGCCTCTCTGTCCTTCACTGGTGCTGTCTCACAGCCTTTGCTTCCCTGTCAGGCTCCTGTCCTACAGGTATTGTAGACACTGGCATGTGGGCTCTGGTACCTGAAATCTGCCTTAACACACTGCTTTGTACTTCTGTTGCAAAACCATGAGTGAAAGACATGAAAAATACAAATTTTCAGCTGAAAAATAGAAATGGAATTAACGTAAGTGTGGGACTGCATGTTTTAGAACTTAAGTGATTTATCCATCAATTATGTCATTGTAAAGTGAAGGTGAAATTACACCTTCATAGGTCTGGGTTAACAAATGATTGAACTGAACCTCTGCTGGGCATTTCTGCTTGAATTAATTTTAGTGAGAGAAGGGGTAGTATCAGCAGAAATGTCCTGGACTGGGCACCTTGCGACTGCATAGGTTGGTTTGGGACAAAGCAGCAGTTCCTGTAGCATGTATTCCTGTGATCTGAAAAACAGAGAAGTGTTAAAAATGTAAGTTTGCATGTGTGTGTGCACACATGTGGACATACAGATACATGCTGTTCCTATAGTAGGTAAGTATCAATTTTGAATCTGAATATTGATGTAACAATTTAGAAATAGCTTTCCAAGAGAAGGTGTCTGCACTGTTATATTTACCAGCATAATGAAATCAGGCAACCTTTCAATCCATAAATCACAGTACAATATTTGTCATTACAATTTCTGTGGTTGTACTGAACAAGCAACACTATCCAAAGAATTTTATTAAATCAAAGTAATGAAATTGAAAATCTGTATTGACTCTTCCTTGGCTGCTTCAGGTTCTTTTACATTTTGGCTTGAGAATATATTTTGTTTGTTTTTCAGACTCCATTGTCCTTAGTCATTTTATTTCTCAGATTGTAGGCCATCTCAGATTGTACAACCTTGGAGTGTAAATTTCAGGATGCTCTCTCTCTGTGCTGTTTACTGGCCACAGCATAACACGTATTTTCTAATAATCTTCACTATTGTGAGAATTCGAAGCACAAAGTGGGGTCTAAGCAGGCCACAGGAATCTGTGGCTTCAAGGCAATGATAAGAAATTTCTTAATGGCTTAGTAAATGACAAGCATGCATTTAAAGTTGGTTTTCAGTCATTACAATAAATGCAATTGCTTAGGAATGACTTCAGTGTAACATTCTTTCCTTCCAGAAGACAAAGTGCAGGGAATTTGTGCATGGGAGTGGCTGGGGGCAGAAAGCATAATATTTTTCTTCAAGAGCCTTAAACATTGTCCTCAACGTATTTTCATTCCACACAAACTCAGCTCCTGCAATTTTAGCTGAGAACAGTTTTGCAGATCATACTGTGGAGATGTCCTGGGACTCCACTGCTTGCCAGTCACTTAGAGCATTCAGTCCAGATCAGACCTTCACAGCCAGATCGTGGAGAGCCCATGGAGATCTGTAAAAGAGCATGGTCTGCCCAAGTCCACCTGTTTACATGATCAAGACACCCCAATTCTTCTCCAGCTTTCAGAGTTATGAAAATAGATCACTTCCTCAGCTGTGGTCGGAGGAATTTTTCATCCGTCTTTGGCCACTATTTCAGAAACACAGTAGACATCCCTCAAGGAGTCTTATTTCTGCAAGCTGAGGGCACAGCACAGCAGCTCTTTATTTGTCACTGCTTTCTGTGTCTTCCCTAACAAACTCAGTTTTCCACTACCTCTACTTTGGGTGTTCTCTGCAGCTTCGTTCATCTTATCCATTGGATCAGCAGCTTTAGGTTTTCTTCCTCCATTCACTTCTTCATCTTCACCACAGTAGTCATACATATTTTTGGTTTGGGGATGGTTTTTTTTTGTTTGGTAGGGGTTTTTGTGGGGTTGGTTTTGGGGTTTGTTTTTGGTTTTGGTTGGTTGATTGCTTTTTCTTAACACTGAGAAGTCTCTGTGTCTTGTACCCTGCACCATCTCCACTTTTCATGGCGGCATCATGTGTGTCCCCAGAATTGGAAGCCCTAAAATCTCTGCCAGTGCCACATCTCCATGTGCTACCACTTCCTTCCTTTTCAGCTAGTCCTGGGAATAAATCACGAAGCATGTCAGCATAGTGGCCTCTCTTGGGCAGGATGTGTGAAGTTTGAAACGAATGGTGGTGTTCTGCTAGAAGGCGTTCAGTGACTGCTATCAAGTGGTCCTTTGATCTGGAGAAAACTTGGAGGTCCCCACAGTTCTGTGATACAGATGTCAGGAGCTCTGCATCCTTCCCTCTCTTTTTGCTTCTTGCTTCAGTTTTTTGGGCATGTTCATGGTCTTGGCAGGACTGGTTGTCTGACCTGCTTGCAAAGGTATCTGCATCACTGGTGTTGATCCGATAGGTCTCTGAAGCTGTGGCACCAAAATCCCACCAAGTTGAAAGTAGGGCTTCACAACCTGCAGGACCAAATGTTAGGGCAAAATGTTTTTCTGTAGGGACCAGCAGCAGAATCCCAATGCACTTGAGGAGAAAACAGTTGTCCCTACTTGCACAAACCCAAAGCCAATATTTAACTACCTCTTATAGCCGTATTTTTAAGGAAAAGGGTTCCAGTGATTTCACATCATCTGAAGAACGACGTGGCAGCCTGATCTTGTAAATATGCTGAACAACACTTATGTTCAGACATTTGTGCTCACTCATCAGCATGATGATTGTCTCTGGGCTAATAATAGCTCCTTTTTTTTCTTAATTTATCCCCCAAATTTACTCTCTAATGGAAATCGTGTCTGTCACATGCTTAAAACAGATTTTCTTCACTGTGCGTGTGGAGGAAGGTAAAGGAAGTGATAAATCTCTGAAAAACAGTATGATAAAATAAATCCTCTCATACTATGGGGCAAGATACTGAGCTTTTTACTCCTTTGGGGTCTTGATCTGTAGCTGGCCCTGCTGACTGTGAGATGACTTCTGCTGCAGCAAGGCTTGGAGTGCTAGAAGCTGCCCTTTTGCAGTCAAGTCACATGGGAACCCCAGAAATGAAAGCTACCGATCACCATATCCAGTGAGTAGTTGGTGTGCTGTGTGTCAGCAAGGAATAGATTGAAGGAACTGACAGGAATCAAACAAAAAGCAACCCAAAAAAACTGGTAAAAATTTGCCACATTTGAAAGAACTAAGGAAAAACTTCAGGATTTTGAGGATTTATTACTTTCCTTTTCTTGCCTCCAATAATGTGAAGAAAATCCATCACCCTTCCTTCCTGTTTCTGACACAAGAAATATTTTATACTTACTTATTTCCCTCTGTTAGCATCTTACTGATAACAGGATAAAACACTGACTGCATGCTTGTTCTTTTCCTCCCCATGTTGGTGCTCTTTGGATATGAGGAATAATTAACTGTGGATCATAATGATGCAGCTGCTGTAACCTAATGTTTCTATCACACCAGTATCCTACTGATGGATGGACAGTTGTTTGGCTTTCTGTCGTAGAGACCATGGGGCACGTTGGAGTGGGTGCTGAACATCTCATCCTGCTCCAATGTGGCCTCAGGCATCCTCTGGCTGCTGTTCAGCAGGGGCAATGACAGCTATTTCCCCGCCTGCCCTCCTCTGTTGACCAGAAGAAAGGGAAAAGAGGATTTGTTCCTGGGGGATGAACCACTCCAGCAGCAGCCACAGGATGTGGAGCGGATGCTTTCTGCTTACAGTCCTCACTGCTCTGTGGCAGACAGGCTTCAGCTAAAATAAACCAGTATTCCCTGAACCTTTGAAGTACTCTCATCTTCTGAGTCACTTCCCTGTCACAGACGGGCAGTGTGATGCCAAAGGATGTTGTTATTGCATCACATGGGCACGCTCAGTCATTCAGGCCGTTCAGCCTCCCATATCATTTCCCACGTGAATGGAAGCTTTGCCTTTCTTTACCAACATCTTCCTTTATTTTGTCACTTTCCAAGACAGTGGAAAACTAGGACCATTGGAAATGCACACGGATTGGTGCCACTCCTGGCCTTTGAACATCCCTCCCTGCTTGCTCTCTTAGCACGCTGTTTGTCTTAGTAGAAGGACCTGGGAGCAGTGCCATCAAAACAGGTTGCCTGCTCCTCCATCTTCTGTCATGGCACTACACAGCACAAGACTGTGGCCTCTCAGGGCAGGCTGGCGTGCATGTGGCCAGTGCTGTATGTGCATCAGACCATGATCAGGAATCACATTCTTATTCTTGATTTTACATCATACCATTAAAGAAAATACTGATGTTGTAATGCTCTGGGTTCTCTTTTCTGTTCCTGGGATTGCCAATTATGTGAAATAATGTGTGACAAGTCAAAAAAAACCTAAAAGCCCAAGTGCCTTTTGAAACCCTAAAATTGCCTGGAAGTCTATTTTCTTCTTGAATCAGTCCAAAGACTTTAATTTGAGGATGTTGGGCCTTCTACCCACCAAACAATATCATTCTTTTGGTTTTAATTAAAGAATTTTTTCCTTTGCACTAGACTGATGCTAAACTGGCTTCACTAAATCTTCTTATGCTGTAAGTAGCAGTGACCCAGATAAACACATTTAAAAATGCAGCTACTGAAACTACAGTATGCTGCCTTTGTAAGATGCAGCAAGAGAAAGACTGAAATAATTCTATACATTTACAAGCATAGCGAGTAAGACTGCATTAAAAGCAGATTCATAGACCAATTTAAAATTTTTATACCACATGTACAAGGAAATAAGTGTTGCTTGTTTTGGAGTCAGAAGCTTGAAAGTCACAAAGAGGCCTATGAAAAAATATTACTTTTTCCTCTTTTTTATGTCCTTTTGCGGGGTGACAAGGCCTTTTGAAAAAGAATGGATAACTGTTTGTTTAAGAATGCATCATAATGCAGCTACATGGAGTCAGGACCATATAGACAACCAGGATAAGGTTGCATTTCTGTTCTCCTTGGTGCTTGAGTTTGCTGCTTTGGTGGCTTTTTGATGTAAAGTCTGGGCTCTAGTCCCAGCCAAACCCATGGGTGCCTACCACCCATGTAAAGCCAAGATCTGGAAAATACACTAGTTCCTTTCCACTGGCTGTATCAAGGACATGGATGTTGCCAAAGGGTCTTCTTTAATGCTATGTAGGTAAACCCTTTCTAGGGTCCCAAAAATTGGTTGATGAAATAAGGGGATGCTTCCCACTGTTCCAGATGCACACTTTGTGTGTCAGTATGTGTAGGAGCACTGCCCAGGATGCTCTTGTACCAACTTCATGCTGCTTTTGGAGTGCTCTCCAGCTACCTTGGTCAGATCTGATTGCATATAACTACTGCTGCTCCCAGAGCAAATGCTTTGGCCAAGACTTCTGGTAACTATTCCCTGAGTCACAAGCAGCATGAAAGAAATTAGCGGAGCTCAGGAGTGTTCAGCCCAGTGCCCGTTCCTGTGGCTGCTGGATAGAGAGAGCTGGGTGCCGCAGGGCAGGCTGTGGGGTGTCCCTCGCACCCCATAACGTGCTCAAACGCAGACCTTTCCACCGCTTTTGCAGGGTTTTTTTAGATGTCAGCATTGGCTGTGTTTACACAAGGAAGAAATGTACGCTATCGGGAACAATTGGATAATAAACAACCTTTAATTAGCGCTGAAGACACACAGGGACCTAATCCCTCAGCGCGTGTTTAGACAGCTAAACCCAAACAGCCGGCCAGCAGTGCCCTGTCGCCAGCACCCCCCAGCACTGTGCCCGCTGCTGCTGCTGCCAGACCAGTGGCTTTGGTGCCATCCCCATGGACGTGATGCGTGCCTACTGCCCTGGGATGCTCCTCTACCCACTCCTTGGCCACTGACAGCCTGTTTGGTGGCTGGGTCCTGGCAGAAGTTTCACTCAGAGCAGTGGCCAAGCTGTCCTTCATCTGTAAGGACCAGGCAGGATTTACCAACATTAGTTATACTGGGTGATTTGGGATCTTCAAAGACCCATCCCACCTTTAATTTACTTTTGGTAGCAGCATGCTTACTCTGGTTAGCATTAAGCTTTAAAATTGCTAATGTCAGACAAAAGATCAATGGATTTTATTGATTCTTCATGCTTTTGCAGCATGCTGTTGGAGCCTTTCCACTGGATGTGGAGGACACATGGGGGTGACAAGATGGATGTGGGCCAGGACACATTCCCCATAGCCATATACCCTGGGAAGCTGTGGGTGCTGGCACTGACCTCACCAGTGAGGTCCAGCCAAGGGCCTGTGTCCAAACAGAGGCAAGTGCTGTGCCCAGCAGCTGGCTGTCATTCTTTGAGATTGCTGGAGTTAACCTGCATGAAGTGTTTTCTGCGAAACGTGCCCCTTGAAGGTGGCCCTTTCAGTTGTATGAGTTAGCCATGGAAATGGAAGTTTGTTGTTGCATTGTTGACCTGTCCTCCACATTGGAAAAATTGTGGGTGCTGAGTTTGGGGCATCTCTGGTGCCTTCTTGTTGTGGACCGTATCCTGACAGAGTTTATGGTCACCTACACCTGCCCTGGCAGCCATCCTGGTCCCTAGTATGGCCGTGGCCAGCAGCTGTCTGTTCTTTAACTGCAAACCATGACACCTTTTTGGGGGGAGGATTCAGTTGGGGTCACAAAGGGTTTGTGCTCGCATGGGGACAGCTGTCTCCTCTGGTTTGGTTTGTGTTGCCCAAATGTTTACCCAGTTCGACCAACAGTTTGACACATAAGCATGTCCACTGACAAGCAGTAAAAACAGAGGTTTCTCTTGGTTGCTGCCTTAGCTCTTGGGGCTTATTTTGCAACTCCTATAGTGGTGTGGCTTGTTTCTGCTGTGCATCTCGTATTGCAGATACCTCTGGTTTCCCTAAGCCACCATCCTTGGCAGGGGCAGGCCAGCGGTGGCCCCTGGGAGCTCAGTGGCTGGCACACACTGCTTTGGTACCTTACAGAGGAACCATCCCTGCATGTGGGGTGCCTGGACAGGACAGCCCAGCTGGAGCCATAGAGTTTCTTGGAGCAATGTGAGACAGACCCACATTTTGCATTCAGGAGGAGCCAAAAGGTGCAGCAGCCCCTCTGTACAGCAATGGCTTTGCCCCCTAAGCATGGGGCAAGCGCAGAGACCAGGTGCTGACTGTCCTGCTGGAAGGGATGGAGGAGAGCTTTTGCAGGTGGCATCTGCCCTCCCCCTTTGCCAAAGCAAGCTCTTAAATGAGCATAGTTGTTTTCTCTAACACCCCACCAAAAAAAGACTGAATATTTTGTACTTCTTGGGTGCTCTTACTGTTTCTATCTGTAAGCAAGGGTGTCATTTTTATAGCTGAGCTTGCTACCAACATACAGATTTGCCTGAGGCAAGACCAGGGTGAGCCGTTTCTCATGACATTATACAGACTATACAGTTTTTATTCCCTGAAATTACTGTGTAGTTAAAACTACTTCCTCCTTATTTGCTAATCTCCCAGGCTCTGTTGTGCTTCCTTCTAGTTACAGTCAGGTACTTGGTGCTGCAGGAGCTGCAGTAGTTCAAGCCCTCTGTTTCCATCCCTGCTCCTCTGGCCAAACCCAGTGCACCCACCCGAGACAGTGGGCAGGTGTCGGCCACCTGAGCAGCAAGTTGTTTAAGAGCTGGCATGTGGGAATGGGGAGGGTTGGACAGGCATGGGTGGCACCCCAAGGCTGTTCCCATTTCCAGGGACATATCTGGTGGTGGCCATATCCTAGTGGAAATAGGCATTGCCATCTCATTGTATACCCAGGCTGAGGGAGAAAGACCATGCATGTCACCTGAGGCATTGGACAGGTGAGGGATGAGGTGAATGGTGAAAGCTGGTGCTTAAGGGAAAAGAGGTCTCAAAATGGTTAAGCCTGGGAGCAGCAATGCTGTGGCAGTTCCCCGCCCCCAATACTGTACAAGGAAATTCTTAGCTCCAGCTACATGAAAACCGTATCAGGAAAATATATCATTGCCTGAAACAGAATATACACAAAGCAGGAGAGACAAAAATGCCCTCAGACCCCCTCACTCAGAGCTGCCTCCCAAAAGGGCTTTTGATAGGGCTGACCTTCCCCTCAGCCTTCTCTTACACAGCTCCTGTATTTGCATTAGCGTGGGAGACAAGGGGAAACAGCCTCAGGTCCTATCCTCCTGTTATTACAAGGATAAGCTAGGACATGGTACAGCCACGGAGACTTTTATTTGTGGGTTATTTGTTTAGCTTTCCTAAAGGAAGAGCCTGTGAGAAGAACTATGTTCTTCCCTAACAGAGCATCACCTTACATTTTCATAGCAGACAGTCTGCTTTGTCTGCTGAGATGACCTGAAGAATCAAGAAGATTGACAGCAAAAAAGCCTTCAGAGCTGCACCAGTCTGCTGGCAGGTTATTGTATTTTGGTTTGGGTTTGGGGGGGGGGTTGTTTGGTTTTGCTGGGGGTTTTTTTTGTAGGGTTTTCTTTCTGCTAGTTTTGTTATTTTTCATTTCCTCTTCTTTGTTGTTGTTGATAAGGGAATGAAGCTATGTAGTCAGCTTTCTTCTTTCACTGTCTATAATTCATGTACCAAAATTTGATTCTGTGAAGAACCAGCCATGTGAGGCATTAACACCAGCTTGCAGCTCTGTGTGCAGGACCTCTTACATTCAGAGCTTCATGGCCATAGAACATCTCTTCACCAGGAGAGCTGAGCCATAGTCATGCCGCAGAGTGTGTTGCTAAACTGCTTCCTAAGGCTGAGCTGAACAGCCAAATACGAAATCTCCTGGTCAGATTTATTGGAGTGGCTTGGTTATGTTCCCCAGAGGACTTAGGATCTATGGTGATGGATGACGCTGATCCATTAATGTAGTAGTCTCTGGGAAAGATACAATTGTCGTTCTGCATCCTGCAGTTTCCCTAAGTTTTTCTGAACACGTAATAGTACACATCGCAGCGGAAATTGCTGGTGAAAAATGCTGCAGTAAATATGTCAGGGACTATATCCTCCTCCTCTGGAACCATGCAGCCATCAGTAAGATAGGGGAGGTGATAATAACAAAATTTGGTACACTGCATTCATCATGATGTATGTTCTTTCCAAAGGCTTGATGGAAAAGTATGGGCAGGACCAACCTTGTTTCCTCTTGCAATATGCATCTGCAAAATATGTTCATGTTGACTTGTTCATAGAATCAGGAAAATATTTACATTTACCTGCAATAGCCATGCTGTTTTTACAGTGCTGGTGGCCCTGCCTGCATTTCCTGAAATACAGCCCTTTTCCCCTGAGTAGTCCAAGTCTGGATCCCTGATGACAAAGAGCATTATTACTTTTTTGTGTAATCTTGGCATAGTTTGGAATAGTTTCACCTCTGTGTATTGTGGGCAGCGTGTTGATCAGAGATGGGATACCCAGTTGGAGAAGATTGCTTTGAACTGGCTGAAGGATCTTTGTTCGTGGAGCATCAAATTAGTAAAATTCAGATGTTAACATTCATAGTTAGGCAGACTGTAAGTGCTCCAGCAGCAGAGAAACATGATAAACAGGGGAAAAAAGCACACGGGAGAAATACAAATACAAGTAGTGGCCAGCAGCTGGACTGAAAGGGAATGCAGCCTTGTGCCACCTCAGTGAGTGTGTGCATGGATCTGTGCCCACTCATCCTCGTGAGTGACTGCAGTGGTAACTAGAATCCAACACAAGGTCTGTGCTTTGTGCTGATCATATGTCAAAATGATTGCTGCCCATTAGACCCCACAGTCAAATGGATGAGACAAAGGCACTAGAGAAGACATGCTTGCACGTATGCATGCACATGTGGGGTGTTTGTAGGCATTAGAGGTAACACAATTTATTGCAAGCTGTAATTGCAGAAAGACCTCAACAAATTAGAGAGATGGGCATTCACGAACTGTATGACATTTAACAAGGACAGATGCTGGATTTTGCATCTGGGATGGGGCAACCCTCATCTGTGTATAGACTGGGGAACGAGAGACTGGAGAGCTGTGCTGCAGAAAGGGACCTGGGGGTTCTGGTTGGTGACAAATTGAAAATGAGTCAGCAGTGCCCTGGCAGCCAGGAGGGCCAACCTTGTCCTGGGTGGCATCAGGCAAAGCATCACCACCGGTCAAGGGAGGGGATTGTCCTGCTCTGCTCTGCAATGGTGTGGCCTCACTTTGAATATTGTGTGCAGTTTTGGGCACTGCAATGTAAAAAAGACATTAAGCCATTAGAGAACATCCAAAGGAGGGCAACGAAGATGGTGAAGGGTCTGGAGGGGAAGCTTATGAGGAGCAGCTTAGATCACTCGGTTTGTCCAGCCTGGAGGAGACTGAGGGGAGATCTCATTGTGGTCTTCAACATCCTCATGAGAGGAAGCGGAGAGACAGGTTCCAATCTCGTCACTCTCATGACCAGTGACAGGATTCAAAGGAATAGCATGAAGTTGAGTCAGGAGAGGTTTAGGTTAGATACCAGGAAAGGATTCTTCACTCAGAGAGTGTTTGAGCACTGTAACCAAGGAGGTGGTCACAGCATCAAGCCTGCCTAAGTTCAGGAAGCATTTGGAGAATACTTTCAGGCACATGGTGTATTTCTTGGGGTATCCTGTACAAGGCCAAGAGTTGGACTCGATCCTGATGGGTCCTTTCCAACTCAGTATTTTCTTTGATTTTGTGATTCTATGATAACATGGACTAGTTGACTGAACAGCATTAACCTCAGTGGCACTGAGATGAAACATGACGTATTTTCTGTTATTTACGCATCATTTGTGGCCAGAGCCGTCTTTCAGAGGCATATTTCACAGTTCAGTCTAGGGGCTTCTAGGAAGACAAAATAGGTGTTTGTGGGTGAAAACACGTTGAAAGGTCATGAGGTTTCCTCTTTACATCCATCAGCACTGTTGTGCTATGTCTCATGCTGGTGTTACTTTGAATTCAGTCAGAATGCATCTGATATCTTGTGCATCGTGTCATGATGGAGAGAGGAGGTCAATTCTCTGCGTCTCAAAGTCAAACCAGGAAACACTTGGTACAAATGCTGTAATGAAAGCGTGTGTAAAAGGATGTGAGATTCAAAGGAAAAAATGCTGCATTTTTTCTCACATTACGGGAGTCTTACATTTTTCTGTCTCTTTTAAACAAATTAAATATTTTTCAAGAATAAAAATAAGGGGCTTTTTTCCATCCTCGCATGGGATAGGGTGGTGCACGAGTGCTTGAAATCTGCCTTGTGTGTACTTTCTGCTGACAATTAGTGCCATCATGTAGCTGATGAAAGGTTGGACTTGGTTTATCAAAGTGATGGGGTGGGAGAGAAGGCGATTCAGTCTAAGAAATCTGAAACTATGAGCATAAACTTGATCTTGAAGTGGCAAGCTGAAGGAGTATTTGGTTACTCATGCCAGTGGGGAAAGATGAGGTATTAAATAACCACCTTTTGCACAGCGGGAGGGAAGACTCCTCTACCCTTTTGCTCCCCTAGGCAGCACTGCAGGACACCTGCACCTTCCTATTTGCCCATGGTCCCAAGTGAGACCCTGTCCCACAAGGGAAAATAAACTGATCAGTCTGTTGTTGATCCCCAGCTCTTTGGCCCATACCTAAATCTTGTCATTTGGGACAAAATCTGTGACATGACAGTCTTCAGAGCTATGGGCAGGAGAAGGGGTTTGCCCTTTCAGCCCACCATGGCAAGCTGGGTGACACATGTCAGGTTAATCACCTGCACATCCTTACCCATGTTGTTAGATAGGAGCATTCATATATCACCAGAAAGGATCTGAGAGCTGGAAGTTTTTCACTTGGTTTTGCTTTTCTTCTCATTATTTATTTATTTAAGCCAGGCTATATTAGGACGATGAGAGGTTATGTGAAAATGTGGCTTTCAGTTGATTTAAGATGAGTTACAGACATGTTGGAATTTGCTATTCTAACCCCCATGGCTTTAAAATGTAATAAAACTGGCTTCTGCTTGTTCTTCCTCTCTGTCTCAGGAAGGTCCAGAAAGTAAGACAAGCTTAAGGGGAGTCCTCTCAGTGGAGTTGAGTTTAGCCCTATTCTGGCCCTGTCTGCACCGAGAAAAAGTAGGGTTTAGCTGAAGCTGGGGTGCTCTAAGGAGTGGATGTGAAAGGGTTTTCAGGTAGTCTGAAGGTTTGGGTCTCTCAGGGCATGTGTGGTACTGGTGGGACTTCTCTTCATTTATGGGGTTTGAGCTGGTGAAACTGGTTTACTCCTCAAGGGGGTAATCTGACATGTTTCACTTTTGTGGCTAGCTGGGAGACAGACAAAGTGGTTAAGCCCGTGTTGGTGTAATGGGGGAAAGTCAGATGTTTTGCCTGCAAAAATGCTGTAGCAGCTTAAGAACTATTACCTCACTAACTTGTTGGCTGAGACTTGGTAACTGGTCTGTGGCAGGGTCCCTGTCCCTCATACCAGGAGCTAGACAGATTCACATAAGCAAGAAGAGGTGGGCAGTGAATGGCAGCCTTTGCCACACTGATAGCAATTATCATCTGGATGTTGGAAAAGATCAAGTGAATGTAGTAAAAATATCTCTGCCTGGGATCAGTGGAGACAGTCAGGACAAAATAGTGAGCTGAGTGTCTCAGCGCAGTGAACAAACCTCCACTGGGAAACTAATGAGGCTTTGAAGTCATTTCACTGATATCAAACTTGAAAATCCTTTGTAAGAACTGAGATGCTTTAAGGGCTGTTTAAAAAAGCACTTGACTGGGAAAGGAACAAATATTTTATTAGGCTGACACTGAGTGCTTTTTGTTTCAAGTTTTGGGGGAAGCAGGGCTGGCAATTATGTTTAATTGGTATCCTTTTCCTCTTGTTATCATGGGTGTATTGATTGCTGGGAAAACAAAATGCATGGGTTTACTGTAAAGTAAGGGCTCTCTTGTTTGTTTTGTTTAGCTCTACGTACTCAAACCAGCTCATTTTTCTTTGCTTTGCTGGTGAATATAATGTTTTGATTGAAAGGAATACTACATAATCTGTTAAATGGGATCTTTAGTGACAAGAAAAATTCTTTAGAATTTTTTTCCCATAGGAAAATAATGCCCTTCACTTTTTGAGCCCATGAATGCTAGCATGAGTCTGCATTCTTCCTGTGGTCTTACTATGAAAGTAAATACGTGGGTGTACAACATGTGTGATAGCAATGGAGGTTAAGGTATAGTAAATCTCAGGAGCTCTGATGCAGGACAGATCCCTAGAGTAAGTTCAGTTTTTCCCTCACATAATTTTGATTAGACTTCCTTAGACTCTCAGTCCACTGTCAGTTTGCCTAACCTGTGGGAAGCTGACCTACTGTAATGAGAAGAGAACATGGTAGGTGAGAGTGGTGGATATTGTCTACGTGGACTTAAGGCCTTTGTCACTGTATCCCATAAGATCCTCACAGACACACTGCTGATGCAGGGGCTGGATGAGCAGATAGTGGATTGGAAACTGGCTGAATGGCTGGGCCTGGAGGTTGGACATCAGCAGCACGAAGTCCAGCTGGAGGCCAGTGACTAGTTGTGTTCCAGAGGTCAGTCCTGGGTCCAGTCCTGCTCCATCTCTTCATTAATGGTCTGGATGTTGGGCAAAGCATACCTGCAGAAGTCTGCAGATTACACAAAACTGGCAGGAGTGTCTGATACATCAGAAGATCATGCTGCAATCCAGAGGGACATCGACAGATGGGAGAAGTGAGCTGACAGGAACCTTGTGAAGTTCAACAAGGGGAAATGCACCTGGAAACATCTCCAGGCACTAGAACCTGCTGAAGGCTGTCCAACTGGAAAGCAGGTCAGCAGGAAAGGACCTGAGGTGTCCTGGTGGACACCAAGTTGACCATGAGCCACAAAGATGATGGGCTGGAGCTTCTCTACTGTGAGGAAAGGCTGAGAGAGCTGGGACTGTTCAGCCAGGAGAAGGGAAGGCTCAGGGGGAATCTCACTCTTGCTCAGACATACCTGAAGGCAGAGTACAGAGGATGAAGCCAGGATCCTTTCAGTGGTGCCCAGTGGCAGGACCAGAGGCAGTGGGAACAAACTGACACAGAGGAAGTTCCCTTTGAACATCATGAAACACTTTTTTACTGTGAGGGTGACCAAGCCCTGGCACAGGCTGTTCAGGGAGGTCATAGAGTCTCCATCCTTGAAGATACTCAAATGCCATCTGGCCACCATCTGGAGCAACCAGCTCTAGGTGGCCCTGCTTGAGCAGTTTGACTGGACCAGGTAACCCCCAGAGGTTCCTTTCAGCCTCAGTCCATCTGTGATTCAGTGATACTGAGTAGTGCACAGTGGGGAGGGGAGTGCAGCAGGAATTTCCCAGGAGCAAGCAGCCTTCCAGTTTGGCTTTTGGGAAGGTGCTAGTGAAAAGGTGCTCCCCCAGGACTGTGCAGGCAGCACTGTCCCGTAGCAGGTGCTCAGGGCAGGAGTGTGATTGCTGGGCACTGAGGCATCTGTCCCAACACAAAGCTGCAGCCACTGACATTTCCATCCCTAGGGACTACATCATGCTTTGGAAGGAGACACCTGTGCACTGCCAGCTGCATCGAGGGAAAACTGATTTATACATGTACTTCTCTAGTCACAAAAACAGCAACTTGTCTTCCCTGTTTGAACAGAAATTTGGAGCACAAAAGCTGCACCGAGTCAGAAGCACCTGCTGGGTCAAAGGGATGTCACTGAACATGTGACTCAAGAGTAATTATGGCTGGCAAATTTATATTTGTCCTTCATGTCAGGTTTAATACATCAGATTTCTGTGCACTGTCTCCACCTCAGAGTGTGTGTTCAGCTTACTGAAGGCTAAGCAAGCCAATGCTGTTCAGGTGTTCCTGTACTACACCAAGATTAAAAAGTAAATAACCATTGGAAAGGTTTTATTTTCATAAACTTGCTGCAAGTTTCCTCGAAGCACGACAGTTTAGAGACCCAGGAACTGAGATATGCGGCAGATACGAGAAACCTGGAAGATTTGGGATTAGCAAAATCAATCTCAAATAATTTTAAGGTAGCCCTGTTTTTACAGTGGTGGCTTACACATAATACTATATATGCTGTGAAAAGTCTACTTCCTTTGGAAGTAGAGACCATCAGTTAGGTGTTAGAATCAGTGAAGTAGTTTTGAATGGAGCAGAAGGGAAGGAAAAGGCATCTGGCAGTACAGTGGCAAGTCCCATCTCCCTTACACTTGGAGTACATAACAGTTTCCACTGCAAATGTAGGGGGGTTTGTGAGGCTTTCAAATTGGATATAAAAATTGACTACAGGTTGAAATTTGTCAGGTAAATGTTCTGCTCCTTCCACAGCATTTATGGTCTGTCTTGTATATATTGCCCTTGGGAGTAAAGACACTGGTTTCATGCCCATGACAGGATTTTCTTTTCAATTGTCCTGATTTGTTTTTAAATGAGAAAAAAGTGAGTTCTCTCCTCCCCAGAATGGATTGCTAACTACAGGCTGTTGACAACAGCAATATAGTTCGCAAATATATGACTCTAACATGCTCTTTGCAGGCAATTAGCCTGTGCAATAGGCTGACTGCCATGGTATTTATTCAGCTGAACTATTTAAAAGACCAAAGTATGATCAGTTAGTCAAGCCCCTGCATTTGAGAACATCATGCTTGTGTGCAAAAGCAGTGTATACATATTGTCAATGGCCCATCTATAATGTGCCATTTTGCACTGATATAATGATTTCCTTTCCCTCTCCTTCCCCCAGGGCTTAACAGCCTGGATGGGAGCCTTGACACAAATAGCTTTGCCTCCCAGAAGGATCCATAATGCAGTGGTGGAAAATAAGAGTGCCTGTTGCATGAGCTGCATTGGAGCCTTGTGATTTCTCTTGCATCTTTTGAAGTTGTCTGATGAGATGCTTATCTTAACTGCTCTGTGGCAGTGTCCAGCTCATCCTCCATGACATAACTTCCATGGAGTGAGAAGTAAGGGGGCAGCACGTAGGTGCGTGGTGAGCAGGAGACACTGTGTAGAGGGATGGGCAGAAAAGGCTGTGGGTGTAGCTTTCATACTGGCACAGATACCCCAGTGTGGCCCTCCCTTCTTTCTCTGGCTGGTACCAGAGTGAATCCTGCCTGTCTTTCCAATGCCTTTCTCTCCTTGCCCTCAGTTGATTTTGAATGGCGCCTCCTAAATTTTAACTAGAAGTTGCTGGGTCTTTGAGTCAAGGGAATGATGATGATTCCCTGGTGCCCCTTGGAGGAGACAGAGAAGTGCATTCCCAGTGAATTCCTCTTCTGTGATGACCAAGGAGGTTCTTTCAAGAGGCAGTGGGACTGTGTTTGGGGTCCAACTGTGAGCCAGCAGGAGCGTGAAGGCCTGCTTGCCTTAAGAAATGTCCTGTGGATCTCCTCTGCTCTGCCTCTCCCATACCTTGGAGGTGTTCACCATCAGCCCTTCTGCAAGCAGAAGGGGAGCAGGGCTCACTGGTCCTCCTGGTGCCTCTGCACCTGGCTGACGTGTTTGGGGGGTATCAAAAACAGCACCATGAATGGTGCAACGCAAGGAGAAGGCAAGTTCGCCATTATCTTTGAGTTGTTTACTCCTTTGCCCTTTGGTGCTTGAGGATTGCACTACTAAAAGGGTACACGGGGTAGCCAGGATTGACAGTTCCAGGTGCCTGAATGAATAGATGAATCAGTGGGAAATTTGAGAGGCAAAAACTGCTCAAATCATCTGTGGTTTGCAAGTATGGGAGAGCTCACTCATGCACTATTTGCATAGTAGTAGTTTCATGTATTTGGTACATCAAAAGCTCACTTACTCAAATACTTTTTTTTCTATTCTAGCAACAAAACACCAATAATAATATGGTAAAGCCTTTGCATATGGATGAAATTATAGAGACCAAAATTGGTGGGATGGAAGATGATTTGTAGTTGATTGGTCTGTGTCAATATGTGTCCTCGTTGCCCACTTGCATATTTACAGCAAAAGGATGCAGAAACATGGGTTGGGCTTTGGCTGCTAAGACAGCTGAGGATGAGCAGGCCCAGCCCTGCACTCCTTCAGAAACCCGTGTCAGTGGGGCACAGGTTGGGCACATGATTTCATGGTGCATCGAGGGTGATGGGATGTGCTGCCATGTGGTGCAAGAGCAGCCCAATGGGGACTGGGATGTGTAGGACCCAGCATGATGCTCTGGTCAGGTGCAGGCCATGGGGGTCCTGGGCAGGTCTGCTGGCCTCCTGAAGGGTGGTGGGACATCCCTGTCAGGGGTGCTCTCACTTGGGTGCTGGGCTTCTGCAGAGCAAAATTGGAACATGTTGCTTCTGGCAGGAGGATCAATGATATTAAGCAGTGAGTTTGGGGAAAACATCGAAGTCCGAGTCCAACCATAGTTTTGTCTCCAAAGTTTCCCATTAAGGCAAGATTTCTAATTTTATGTTTGTTACTGTGTTTATACTAAAGGGAAACCCTGTTTTTCCTGGAGATACAGAGCCAGGCATCCCACAAAGGGAGTGTCAGAGTCCTTTCCTATGGTGTGCACAGTATAATTTGAGTTCTGTGTAGATAGTGAGGTACAAGACGCTGTACAGACGAGCAAGCAGAGCACAGGGATAGCCGTGTATGGGGCTGTGCAGGAAGGTACACAGCAGCCCTGAGAAAAGGCTATTGCACAGCCATGAGCAGGAGATAAATAAGCTAGAGTTATCACTACCCTTTCATGGCATTTTTGTATAGCTAAGATACCATTTCCTGTGCAGTTACACACATCATTGCATAGTGCATGAACTTAACTCTT
Source organism: Calyptomena viridis (assembly GCA_013390005.1). Classification (NCBI taxonomy): domain Eukaryota; kingdom Metazoa; phylum Chordata; class Aves; order Passeriformes; family Eurylaimidae; genus Calyptomena; species Calyptomena viridis. The sequence continues at coordinate 25,687 of WEIV01010335.1, read as the reverse complement.
ATCAGCACCCAGTGGGAAAGCTTGGGTTATTTACAGGAGGGCTCATTTCAGTCTTGCAAGCTTCTTTTCAATTAAAACAAACATCAAATTAAATATAAAATGGATAAATAGAGAAAGTGAAATTAATTGATTTTCCAGCACTGAGGTGTGGTAGATAGAGGAAACTTAAGGCACTTTCACTGAATTATATTACCTTCTTTTGTATGGTAGGTATTTGTATTAGGTATGTGAAACTTATTTTAAAAACTGAGTAACTGAGTAATTTATGTGTAGTGAAGCAGCATTTTTAAAAGACCTCCCCCAAAACAAACTCAGACCCAGCACATACTTCAGGTTGATTTTCGTTAAAGGAGAAATGTAGTATAACTGCTACTATTAATACCAATACTGAAAATTTACTTTGGTTTCATCACTTCCATGTTGATTTAGGTTTTTTTTACTGTGTACATGATGTACGTAGTATATTAAAAAGGTGTCCAGGAACTGCAAAACACTTCTTTGGACAACTTCAGTCTGTTTCTTGATCTCAGATCTTCAAAGGTTTCCTCACTTGAGACTTAGAGAATTGAATCCTTTTTACTCTGTCTGCTTACTGACCTTGATAATAGGTGTTTAGTCTAACACGTGTTTAGCAGCCCTGAGATTCCCTCCCAAATGAAACTGAAAATTGCTTTACGGGGAGCTGGATGCAAATTGTGCTGGCTCTCCACTGTACCTGGTAGTGAGCTGCTGCCGGGCTGCAGGCAGGATCAGGAACTATTTTTAAGTGTGTGTAGATATATTTATATATGTATGTTTTTTGGTTTTGGGGATTTTTTGTGATGACATGCTCAAGAAGCAGGTGTACTGGAAGTACAGAAAGATCCACTTCCACATAGGAAAGGTGAGGGGGGGAAAAAGACCCATCCCAAACCCATAAACCAGGGTCAAGGGCTGCACCTCACTTTCTTGTCTCCTTTCCTTTGCACAGTGGAGCCCTCCCAGAGGTAGGACCATGAGCTCAACAATATATATTTATAGATCTCAGGAACATACAGGATTCAGTGTGGAAAACGATATTTGACTATGCTTTAAAAAAAACCCAGCCAAGCCCACAGGCATTTCTTCAAGATGTCTGATGGTGATAGATGAGCTCTTCTTCCCCTCATCTCGATATTTCCTCTGCCTCCAGCCCTGTCGCCTTTTAAAGCAGCAGTGGGGGGATTTTATTATGTTTTATACTTTCATCTTCAGCAGTGATCTGTCTCTCTCTCCATGGGTCCATACAGCAGGCTAATCCCTCAAGTCTCTTACATAGCATAATTTTCATCTTAATTTTTCTGTTTCTCAGCGTTAAATGGGTTTGCCAGGGGAACAGGAGGTCATTTCCTGTCCCTGCCAGAGCATTAATCCTCTGTGAAAACACCGCGATCTCACGCTTCTGAAGCAAACAGAAACGTCGGGAAGAGCCAGTGTCGTGCAAAATACTCAGCTGTGCTGCAGCAGCTGGAGGAGCAAAGATGCTGGTGTGCACTGCAGAGACCAAGGGGTTTAAAATGGTCATTTGAAAAACAGGGAGGGAGAGATTATATGACAGTAGTAGAAAATGGATTTTTAATTCCTTAATAGAAATGATGATGTCTATTTTTTTTCCGCTTGAATTTGCTGAGCTGTCTCCTCATTGTCTTTATTTTTAGAAACAATTGCTTCTTTTTTTTTTAGAACAATACTGGCCCAATGTTTTTTATACTGATACTTGTAACTTTCCGACAAAGGAATTTTGTTTTTGCTCCTGTTTTCCAGTGCTTGGGCATCTCTGCCTCCCTGTAATCTGTCTCAGGCATGGCTTCAAAAAAAGGAAACAAACAAACAAAAACAAACCCTCTCAACCCTGTATTTATGAATGTTTTCTGCAGAACATTTCATGAGTTGAGAAAAATCCGGAATTATTCTCCTTAAGCCAGCAGCAGGAGGGGAAAAGAAATGACTCATCTGTTTACTTTTAAAAATCCTTCTTAAGAACGTGCCTGATAAATTATTAGCATTTTACCCAACCAGCCTCTGCTATTAACTACTGGCATTTCTGTAGGTAGTCGTGTGCTTGCCATAGCATCTCACTGCCAAATCCAAGGATTTACAAGTCCCAGGAGAGACTTAGATTTCCCGCTTCCCTGCCTTGGACATTTTTTAGATTCTGCTTGTGGGGTTTGGGTTTTTTTTCCTTTTTCTCTGTCCCCTTTGCAAATTTGTTGGTCTTACAAACATCTGCTCAAGCAAATAATTTCTGTAAGCACCAGAGCTGCAGAGCTCTCTGCATGCTCTCAGACATATCCCCAAGCTGGGACTCTTTATCCATCCAATTTTGGAGTGGCGCTGCCCTCCCTATCATCTCCTGTCATCCCAAAGCCAGCAGGTCTTCAGGGGGAAGTGCCTTGCTCCCATGGGCCTGGGTAGTCAAGTGATGGCACATGATTTGCTCATAGGGAGTAGAATTCAGCTGTGTGCAAGTGAAAAATGTAAATTTGGGGTGCACTGGTGCTTTCCCATGGTAACGGAGTTGAAACTGGACAAGTTTCCATGGTGATTATTACTACAGCAGGATTTGCTGCACACTTTGGGAGAGGCACGGGCAGCACCAGGCACAGTGGACAGGCGTCAGCCAAAGTCTTCTGGCACCAGCTTGCAGGGCAGAAATTATTTATCCTTCTAAATAAATGGATGCGCAGTGCCATTAATTTGCTGGTTTGTTTTTTGGGTTTTTCCCTGGGGGAGAGCGGTGTTAATCTTTAAGGGAAATAAGCTGAAAATTTCACTATGATCACGAACAGAACCATCTCTGCCCTTTTTTAATTGCCATTTGGTGGGTTGATATCAAGAGTTGGGCTGTCAAAATAAATTTGAAGTTGCTTTGATTTTTTTTTGTTGCTATTCTTCAGGTCTTTAATGGATCTGGTGCCTGGTTCATGTTACTGTCTCTAGCTCAGTGGCAGGATGAACACTGGGTTTGGATTGGTTTTGCTTTCCTGTTGCCTGGCCGTGCTCCTTTCTGCACAAGGCAGTTTTGGAGGTGCTGTATGCACTGTGCAGTGCTCACCTGCTTGCCCTTAGTAAATCCCAGCAGGATGAAAAGGGACAAATATTGAAGGGAACTCAAGTACCCTTTGCCAATGGTGGAATACTTTTTTGCTGAAATATTTTTAGAAATACTTGTTTTGGGGGCTTCTGTTGAGTTAAAATAATGTGCTGTCACTCAGCCCTGCCGTGCAGCTGTCATTACATGAGGTTTTGTTTAAAAATGTGGAACGGGCATCCGAAGTCCTTGTTTTAGGTTTTGTACTGGGAGGGTTTTTTTGGCTGCAGGCAGTCCTTGAGGCCTTTTAAATTATCTGTGTTTATGGCTAAATATAAGTTCCTGGAGACTCTTTGCACAACACTCAACAGATTGTATGTATATCCAGCATCTCTGTATATATAGTACACTGTGTGATGGAGCTGCTAGCCGAAAGCATGGAAACGTTTAATGGCTTTTCTTTGGTGAAGGGGTCTTTAAAGGCAATTGCAAATATTATTTTAAGGAGGAGATTTATGTGGTGCCTAAAATCTGTTTTTTGGCTTGCAGGCCAAATTATGTCGGTGCTGATGCTCCTGGCAGCGTGGAGCCGCCACGGGTCCCACTGACAGCGATGTAGAGGTGGCGCTGGCAGAGCCCGAGAAGCCCCACGACATGGAGGAGCTGTACAAGGATGCCCCAAACCTGCCCATGGATGTCACCAACTCACCCGCAGCAATGGCCAACAACAAGCTGGAGAATGGAGTGGCCCAGTTGATCACAGCAGAGGCCTGGAACATCAACTCGGCCGACCTGATGAAGAAAGCCCTTTCCCCACTGGTGACAGTCCCTGCGCCCTCCATTCTGACGCCGCCAGCCGAGTCGCAGAGTGGGGTGGCCCTGAAGGTGGCGGCCACTGTGCTGCAGCCCATCTGCCTAGGGGACAGCCCTGTTGTCCTGCCCATCCATTTGCAGGTTGCAGGCAGTGCCGCCCCACAAATGCCAGCCACCAACGCTGCCACACCCTATGTCATGACCACCCAGGGCCCTGTGCCACTGCCCGTCCTCCTGGAGCAGCACGTCTTCCAGCACCTGAACTCTCCCCTGGTGCTGCCCCCGGGGGCTGCCTGCCCTGCCAGTCCCTTGCACGCCGGCCTCTTCCCTGGCACCACCACCCCCGTTGGGCAGCCCCAGCTCCTGGACCCCAAGCCCTCCAGCCAAGCGCAAGAGTCCGTCCTGCCCCCTGTCTTTCAGACACCGGGCTTCGCCGCCGTCCTTCAGGACCTGTTTCCTTCACAGGGCACCCTGGGCTCTGCCCCGTGTCAGCCACCCCCTGACTACACGACCCTCCCACCCCAGGCCTTCAGCTCACCCCTCTCCCCACTGGTGCCCCCTGCCACACTGCTGGTGCCCTACCCTGTCATTGTGCCACTGCCTGTCCCTGTCCCCATCCCTATCCCTTTCCCCATCCCTGTTCCCCACAGCACTGAGGCCAAAGTGGCCCCTGACCCACCCAAGCCGCCACTCTTCACCCCCCACCCCTGCAAGGGCACCCAGACACCCTTGGAGAAGGAGGAGACAAAGCCCTTTGAATTCCTCCACCCACGAGAGTTTCCCCAGCTGAGCCGTCACACTGTCATCAAGATGGGTGGTGAGAACGAGGCATTGGACCTCTCAATGAAAGGGCCACCTGCGCTTCGGGCCAGCGAGGCCACCCTGCCACCACCACCCCCCGAGGATGGGGCCCTGGACCTGTCCCTTGCCTCCTGTCGCAAGCCAGGCGGGCCCCACGGGGAAGCGGCTGGCTCTGGCCCCACCACCACCACTGAGGTTGTTACCCACCCCATGCCGGACAAGCTCTCCGGCCCCACTGTCCCCTTCGTCCCCTGCAAGCCCCCAGAGGCAGCAGGCAAGGCAGAGGGCAGGGGGCCGGGTGGTGGCACAGCCGAGCTGCTGCGGCAGCCACAGAAGTGGCTGGTGGAACAGGCGGGCAGGGCGGGCTGTGAGCCCAAGGCCGGCAACAACATCGAGATAGTCAGCACCTCGCAGACAGCCAAAGTCATCGTCTCCGTCAAGGACGCCGTGCCCACCATCTTCTGCGGCAAGATCAAGGGCCTGTCCGGGGTCTCCACCAAAAACTTTTCCTTCAAAAGGGACCTGCCCCAGGACTCGGTGCTGCAGTGCTATGATGTGAAGAGCCCGCCCGAGCCCCGGGACAGCACCGAGGCCCTCAGGAAACCCGTCAAAAACAGGAGCGTAAAGCTAAAGAAAATGAACTCGCCGGAGATACACATTCTTCCAATCAAGAAGCAACGGCTCGCTGCCTTTTTTCCAAGAAAGTAAATTATGGGTTTTTAGAATTTTAAGATTATTATGAGAAGAAAAAAAAATAATAAAAAAGATGCACTTGGTTTTAAACTCATTTAAAACTTTAAACTATCTTTGTGTTTGGGTTTTGGGGGAGAGGGGAGAGGATTGGATGTAGAGTCCCTATAAGCTGGGTTGGTTTTTTTTTGTTTTTTTTTTTTTTTGTTATCAAATTTTGACTTTTCATGGGAAACTGAATAAAAAGCAACCTATTTTTCAAGCAGATTGCACATTTTGCAGCTTTAATGGAGTAATGGATGAGTCAGAGGGGTAAGAACTATTTTCACTGCCATAAAGTGCTTTGATGATGTAATTCTTCATAACGGTCGGAATGGAAATTTCAAAATAAATGTTTGTACGTGCTAATTGGTTGCGGCATATTTTTGTCATTTCTGAATCACTTTCAGTCTACAGAGGAAGTTGTGCAAAAAATCTGTAAACTGTAAAGAGCCGCAACAGACTTGTGATGAACCTAAAATGTTAAGAAAAAAGAGCAGGCTAAGAAAAATTATATTGTCCCGCAGCAGTCAAAGAGCATGTCACAACAGCTGCTAACAGTGCACCCAGACAAGCTACTGGAGAAGTGAGAGCAGTACAGCCTAGTGTGCAGCTAAACCAGGTTCATTACAAGACACCCATAAGAAACCATCGTAAATATTAAGTAATATTATCAGTCATTTAAGAGAGAAAAGCCTAAAAGTGAGGGGAGTTTGGTTGCCGGGGGCAGGAGGGGAAGAAAAAAAAAATCACATAATTTTTCCCAGCCTGACTACAGATGTATGGAAAAGTTGTTTATTGTTAGTTTTCTAAGTTTCTTTGATGGCTGAAATCGACGCACGTAAAAGAGCAGAGCTGTGTAACTTTATCACTTGGCAGTGTACAACCCTCCCACATCAGTGGAGAAATGTGAATGTACAATTAAAATAAAAGTTCTGCTAGGTTATGGTTTTGCACTTGTGTATGGCAATGAACTGGAGATGCATTATTGTCTGTCAGCTTTAAAGTTCATGTGGCTCACTGTTTCAAGTTTTGATGCCAGCAGACACCAATTCAGTATTCAGAAAATGCGTCTGCACTAGGAGGTTAGTAGGAAAGGCATGCTGTTTCTCCTTTCCTGGACTGAAGGATCACTGCCTTCTTGTTTAATACAAAAGTGAAGGAGTTTCACATAAGCATAGCATCAATTCTGTCAAACTCTTGTTTTTTAAGTATTTTTAAAGCCTTTTATTTTCCCAGAGGTGGCAAAATTGACAATGTTCAGAAAAGCTTAAAGTGTTGATGGATTCATTAATGTTTAGTCATCTGACTGTACTTTTTTAAAAGATCTTTTTTCTCAATTGAAAATACTCTGCTACTTTATTTTGCTTCTTCCAAGAAACTCTGCTGATGAAATGTGTCATCTGGTTATTGCAGTGCAGAGGCTGAGGATTTCAACATCCCCTGAGATGGCCATCCCAGTTGTCACTGCCCCCATCTGTTTCAGCTGGGTCCTTTCTAGAGTGTCAAAAACCTTCTGAAAAAGAGATTTTTCCCCAGGGCTACACCAGATTATTTAAAAATAAGTGTGTGCTGCTCACACTGGTGGTTGCATCTGCTGCACCAGCCACCTCAATCCTTGCCATCCTTGTGCGAATGTCCTTCCCTGGAAGGTGTCCACCACTGCCCCTCCTGCTGGCCATGGGGCACCTGGGACAGGCAGAGCAGTGCCTGTTGGTGACAGCAGCTGTAAGTGCTCAGGTTTTCCCTCCTCTCCTTCACAGGCCTTTACTGGGAACATCAATGCCGAGGCTACCTCCCAGCCTGCTCTACACACAGTGGTCTGGTTTAACTGAATTTAGACCACAAGCTCCAGAAACCCTGACAACAAATTAGGCTAAATCAGCTTTATGACATTATAAACCCATACAAGCACTGTCAAAACACCCAATGCCTGAGGGTAACTAATTGAGTTTAAAGCCAACTGGTACTGGTTGTAATAGCAGACCAGACCAGCAGCCACATGACTGCATCTTGCCCCAGACCTTTAGACTAAATGCAGAGTAACTCCAGAAGAGTAACTGCAACCTCCTCCCTCTGAAACAGGGCTGAGGAAAACCAGAGCAGGCTCCAACTATCCTAGCATCCCCCTCTGTCACCCCAGGACCAGCCTCCCTGATTTTACAAGGCCATCTCCAGAATGGGCAAGGTCCCTGGCATTGCTGGTTGCCACCAATGTCCCCAGTGCCACACGACGACACAGACTGGAGCCACCACACTAGAAATGGATGAGCAGAGCAGACTGGGCTCATCCACCCCACCACCTGGCTTTTCCATTACTCAAAACTGCAATGGCATGGGAGATAGTCTGAACAGCATCTTCTCGGGAAGGCTTAGGGCAGCTTATGCTCTCTACCCTGCTACCCTTTCATGCAACCACAGCCTTCAAGGCTGTGCCTCGGGAAGGGGAGCCACACACCTTCACCTCTCCTGCTGCTCAAGTCTGTTGGACAAACAATGCTAAGTAGGGACCATTTGCCTCCCACCATCCCCATGCATGAAGTACAAGTCCTACATCCCATCAGCATGGGGGAGAAGCAGCCACAGAACAAGGTACTTAATTACACCAAGATTGAGCACTTCCACCTCCTCCTCCTCACCTCTAGCAGCAATTACAGATTTTGTATATTGGGCCATTAATTTTCTACAGGGCTACATTTTAACTGCTGCTGAAACTTCTGTATGAGGAGAAGAACACTGAGCTGCTTTCGTGATATATGGAGCTTCCATTTCTGGCGGCTGTTAATGGAGACATTAATACCTCTAGTGAAGTTGAAGGAGAGTCATTAAACTGAAATGGTAAGAGGAAGATGTTTTACAATGATGGGTATATGCAAGGGGAAAGAGAGGAGCTGTGTCCTCAAGGGCACTCCTTGTTTGCTCCAAGCTTCCTGTGACTTGGACTTTGGGTGTGGGCTTTTATTGGGGGGGTGAGTGAGAGAGGAGAGGATTATGGAGGTGTGTTACCTTCCCCACTGTTCTCTTGCCCCTGTCAGACAGGGGCTTTGCATAGGTCCAGAAACTGAATCCAAGGAAGGGAGCAGGGCTATGCATGTGAGATGAAGTACATGGCAGCTGCAGGGGCAGAGCTCATATGTATCTAACCAGGAGCTTTCCTCCATAGGACAGCAGGTTCTCTTCCCCTCTGCTGCCCAAGGCACAGCTCCAGGACCTGAGGTGTGTAGCTAAGGCTTTGGCACATGGAGGTAGCTGTTAGCAAAATAAATTAATCCAAAAGAACGAGCGGCTTCTCAGCCAGAGAAATTACCTGTCCTGTACGAAGCACTCAGGTAAGACAGAAACAATTATGAGTGCAAGGTAAAGCTGGAGAATAGGGAGAGGAAATCAGGCAATGGAATCTGAGACAAGATGTACCTCCAGGCCTGGTAGCATCACACATTTATTAAGTTAGCAAGCAGCCAGCCAGAGAATGAGAGAAAAGCAAAACAATGGCCCTTGTCCGTGAGCTGATGGCAGAGGTGTCAGCTTCAAAGCCAAGGCTCCTGGGCCACTCAGCAAGGGTGGGAAGAAAGGTGAGCACTGAGTGAGGGGAAGGCAACACTCTCTTGAGCTGCAGGCAACCGAGAAGTGAGGGCCAGGGGAGACCACACATCAAAACACACACATGCAGAGCATGCAAGGCAGCATAGCCTTCCAGCTCCTGCTCCTGCCCTGACACCATGGGATGGGGAAGAGCAGCAGCAAAAGGAAGAGGAAGAGGAGGAGAAGAACAAAGGCAGCAGTTTTTGCCTCTTACAGGCCTGAAATAATGTGCGTGACCTTTGTTGTCCTACCAGCCACACTCCTATCTGCTATAAAATTGACATGCCACTGTGTCTCCCGATCAGTGCGACCTTTTTTAACCACTTCTACACATTTTCTGCTTTGACCTCCCAGAGCATTGGTATGATTACACCATCTTGCACATCCCTGCAGAGGTCTGACCTGTTAGGGACTCAAGGAGCAGCTTCACACACTTGCACCTGAAAGGTTTCAGGGCAAACAGGCTGGCACAAAAGTGTCCAGTGAGCACCTCAGGGAGCAATTCAGAGAAGTCCATGCCCCTTCACTTGTACTGAGGCACCTCAGGACAGTGATCCAACAACAATAAGCAACTCGTTAACAGTTCTCATGAAGAATATTAGACAATGAAAACAGCATAAAACAACATTGCATAATATCCTGGTGCCAGATGTTTTAGTTTCTTTTTGTGCTCAAGTTTATAAAAACATGCTGAAGGGCCCAGTCAAAGACCTTATTTTCCTCTGCCTGGGAACTGTTCCTGCCTTCCCAAATGCAGTCGGCCTGACATCATGACATTAATTATGTTAATTTGTGCAATTTGCTTTTTTCACTCACCTTTCACTTTTTTCCCCAATGCTTCCCCCTCCTCTTATTTAAAGTTACATTCCTCTTAGAATATACCATATACTGCTGAAGTTTGTGATACAGAGTTGTAAACACACAGCAAATTCCCTAATTTTAGTGTGGAAAACATTTTTCACAGTTGTTAAAATCATGGTATTGAAACACCGCTAGGAAAATCCATTCTGTTGTTGAACCATCTAAAACATTTCTTCATGTCTGAGAAGAAATATTACTAATCACTAAAATATTTAGCACTGTTTTGTGCCCATATAACCCAAACTCTCCTAGAATAATAGCGTAATATCTCAGTACTGAAATTATTAGGATTCTTTCAAACTAAGACAGGGAAATTAAAAGAGCGAACAGCAGGGTACATTGGAATCAAATATCTGGAAAGGAAGACTATTTTCCAAGCAGAACATTAGTTTTCACTGTTTAGAAACGTGTTTCCAGTGAAATGCTGGTACCAGAAGCACTGCATCTCTGCATCGGCCTTGCACTGCCCCCCACCCGTGTCCTGGGATTACTGATGTTCCTTAGCTCGCAGCTGTCTCAAAACAGTCAAATGTTCTGCATCGTTTCAATATCACCCTTCCCACCACATCCTCACGATCAGAGTTCCCATCTTTCAATGCTTAAGAACTGAAGGCAACGTTTTGTCCTAATCTGGCATTCACAGACCAATGGTGCACCACTGGACACAAAACAAGTATGCCCTCCTTTCTGGAGCTTATGTACCTCAAGAAAACCCCTAAAAGTCTTATCAGCAAGCATGAGAAAGCTATTCATTTTTGAGGTTTCTGATGCACAAGTAATTTCTTGATAATTGAGAAAGATACCAAAACAACAACAAACCTGCATTCACAGTTATAAAAGTAACAGGTGGATTTTTTAATTTTTTTTAATAAATGTTTCAAAATAAGTACTTTGAAAGTTTGGTCACAGAGCACAGTTCAGCATAAGAGAACAAGTGGTCTGCCTTTCAGAGACTCTCCACAGCTCAGCCATGATGGCACAAAGCCACCACACTCAATCTTAAAGCCTGAGGATGCATACACCACACTCACTTAGCACCACCTGTATTTGTGTATGGGGGGGCAGAGTGGGGTTTAAAAAGACCAACAGAACATAAATAAAGTACTTAATGTCTGCTTTTGCCACACCACACCACTCTGTGCAACAACAAAGATCTAAGAGAACAGAAATATTCTCTATGGATACTTTTTTGGCTAGATATTCTGGACAACTGGACTTCCAATTGAGACCCCTTATGTGGTAGAACATGGAACCTGGCCAACATTTCTTGGTTAGTATAATGTGCACCTGAACATTTCCTTGTCAATGCCGACTAGGTCTTTCAATGAAGGACTCAAGTAAGTGGGTTTGTCCACCTTACTTGCAAAAAACAGCACTCTAGGTGGGGAATTAGCTCACAAGCTAAAGCTGAAATGTGTATTGAGATTCCCATGATAGATACTAGTTAGTAAAGCCAATCAAGTCAAGACAGTTATTCATCTCTTTGTAAAGCAGATGCTGGGATCTGGTCAGAGCACTCATACCCTCAACTCAGTCAGGAAGACCTCCATGGACTAAAATGAGACAGAGTCTAGACAACTATGAGATAAAGACATGAAGTTACATGAAGTCAAAACCAAGCCTTTACTCCCTGGTTTTGGCTCCTCAACTGGTCTGACTTTAAAAGAAATCATACCAAGAGGGAGCTGGTAGCAGCAGCTCGTTCAGTTAGGAAGAAGCAATATAAGGACAGAGAGTGCATGTCCCAAGAATTGGGTTGGGAATTACCAGGATTCAGCCCATGTTTTCAGATAAAATCATGTCAAGATAAGACTTCACACCCCTGACATTCCCCTATAAAATCTCAGCTCAACATAGTCAAATATACAAGTCATGACTCAACAGTCAGTGCATCTGAATCTGAAACAGTTTAACTTGGTATATCCACCTGGCTTTCTCCTTCCTAATTTTCCATTACTTCATTCTTCATGTATTTTCCTTCCCATGTTTATTGCACGCAAACCCTATCACTCATCCCAGGCTTGCATTTCTGTTTTCTTTCAAAACATTTAAACTTTCCCCAACCTGTTCATTTCCTATAATCAACCACCACCCAGGCAATTACAATTAATATACTATGGTGAATGCAAAGATGTATGAAAGTAATACAGTCCCTTTGGCTGAGCTGGTCCCTTGAAAATAAACAAACAGCTCATAGCAGTCAGTTAGAACACCTCAAAACAAACAAAAAACGAACACCACAAACCAACAAAAAAACCCCAAAACTAAAACCAATCAAAAGAATCCTCAACCCCTCACCATTACCCATTGAGCCTAATAAGCAATTATGTGCCAATATGTTACAATGACCTATCTAGTACCTCACCCCTAAAGCACAAGCATAAAACAAGGGTAAACTAAAACTGGGCATTTATTTATTAATTTCTCCCTGCCCACTAATTTGTTCAATTGAGCACAGGGACTTAAAAAAAGACAGACTGACAGACAGAAAAGCACTTTGAGACCACACCTTGAGTAACACTGCAGAGGAGAGAGACATCTGTTCATAACAGAGTACTCCTACATGCCCAGGCAAGGGCTGAAATCAGTAGCAATAGCTGGTACATCAGAGATAAAGCAAGCAAGCTACAGAATCCTTCTCTTATTTTTCAAAATACGCAGCAATAAGAAGTAGCTGGAAAGAGTCTTCCCTCCAAATGGTTTCAAATAAGAGGAAGACCTGTTTGGCAGCACTGGTTTGGAGAGATGGAATTGAGGGAGGAAAAGTTCAGACCTGTTTGAAAACCTCACTCTGGGCCCAACAAACAGCATCAGCACAATCCTTTGGGGAAACACAGTGCCTTTATAACTACTGAAATAAAATAAGAAAGGGAAACATTTAGTAAAATCATGACCTCTTGCATTTGAACACCAGACTTTCTAAGGTGGGCCACCATTCAGTACGGTTTTTCCCACTGCCTTGCCAACTGCCTCAGCACCCACCTGGAAGGGTAGATGAGTGTGTCTTTCCAGCTCGACCTCAGTGCTGGGACAGCCAATGCAGGGTAATGGCAATTATCATGGTGGTTTTGTGGAGTATTCATTTTCTTCCAGCTGTCATGACTAGAAAGGAGCCATTGGCAGAGAGGGTTTCTGCCAGCTTCAAGCTGTACATCTGTTTGCATTTGTCTGTTCAGACAACATGGGATTCAATCTCCCTTTCCCCTTGTGCCGGCATCTGTTTGCTTGTACTGTTTGTCCTGAAAGGACTGTGATTTCAGAGGCTGAAAAGTGAATCTCCGTGGATGAAAATGGCTTCATGTATTTTAAAAGTAGAGGTGTGTGGCCTTCAATATCAGCACTAAACAGTTCCCCTGCAGATAATGAAAGCTGAAATACAAGAGGAGAAGAGTAGAAACAGCTTGTGCAGGACTCCTCAGCTTGTACAGCAGGACTGGGAGATTCTGGAGCTAGTGGAAGCTAATTCTGATTCAAATAGGAAAAACTACAGCTAATCAAAATGATCTGCTAGGACAGGGATGGATGATTATGTAAGTGATGAATTTAAAAGCCCACTGGATCAGTGTAATGGCACATTTTAAGTACACATAGAACTCCCATCATCTATACAGCCACAATAATGACGACTTATTTAGGACAAACGATCAGAGGAGAAAGTAGCAAAATGCTTTGCTATTTTTTTAAAATACAACCCTATCTCTGAGGTTTGCACTCTAAAAAAAATTAAATGCTATATATACAGTTGCAGACTCACAACACAGTGAGTTTACAACAGACTGCTCAGATTTTAACAAGTCTCAAAATGGCTCTGCATGACCTTTGCAAAACCAGGAACACTGACAGTTGGGGAACACAATCCCAGGATTATGGGCTAGTTAGTAAGCTTTACAGAGCGAAAGATTATAATCAAGGCTTGAAAAAAAGAAGCAGCAATCATTTCACCACTAAAATGGACATGAAATCAGCTTCTGCCTCCCTGCATCACTCTCAGGCAGTTCCAAATGAGCACTTTTTACTCACTCCCATAGCTTTACATGCAATAAAAATAGAGAGGAAGAATATATGACCTTTGAAATTGATCTCCAGGGGGGTCTCTCTTTTTTCTTTTTCCCTTCTCTTTAAACCAAGCCAGTCTAAACTCTACATAGCTTCAACTTGGCAGAAAGAGCAGCAGAAAGATGAAGATGTTCATTCCTTAGAAGAGATTCACACCTCTTCATTCATTTTTACTCTATTATGTAACTAGCTAACCAATCAAAGCAAAAAAATACTGCTATCCACCTTTAAAATGTGTTTCTTTACATGATCTTGCATTAAAATAGAAATTACTTTATAGGTAACAAAAGGACGACTGGGGAAAACATGGGCCCACTGATGAATGAGACAGGGCATGTTGTGACACAGGACATGAAAAAGGCTGAAGTACTGAATATCAACTTTGCCTCAGCCTTTCCTAGAAAGATCAGCCTTCAGGAATCCCAGGTCCCAGAGACCAAGGGGAAAGACTGAAGCAAAAACAATGGGCCCTTGGTGGAAAATGACTGAGTCAAGGAATACCTAAGCAAACTGGACACACTTAAGTCTAAGGGGCTGGATGGATGCAGCCATGAGCACCGAGGGAGCTGGCTGATAGCAAAGCAAGGTCACTCTCCATGATTTTTGATTAATCATGGTGGAGAAGTGCCTGAAGATGAGATGAAAGCAGATGTTACTCTTTCAAACAGGGTAAGGAGAAGGACCCAGGGAACTACAGGCTACTCAGCCTCACCTCCATTCCTGGGAAACTGATGGAGCAGCTGTCCTGGAAGTCATTTTCAAGCACAGGAACAAGACGATGATCATCACGAGTAACCTGCATGGCTTCACCAACTTGCTAAGTTTCCATGATAAATGACTGGCCTGGTAGTTGAGGGGAGGACAGTGGATACTGTCTACCTGGACTTCAGGAAGGCCTTTGACACTGTCTTTCATAAGATCTGTCAGGGATAGAGTGATGCACTTCACTTTTAAGAGAGAAGTGACAATATGTTCATTGGTATAAACCAGTGATTTAACAAAGTCTGATTGAAAAAGTGAGAATGGCTTAACAAGATTTGACGGCTCCCCTACTCAAGTGGAGACCCTGGCATGCTGCTTGTTGGCTGTGCAGGAGAGCTCAATGTGCTCTGGGTTGTCCACTATTTATGGAATAAAATAATTGACTCATAGTTTTATTTCATAGTGACTACAAAACCTACATACTTTTAGACATGACTTGAGTTGGACCTTGACTGGCACTGTGGTTAGGTGGGCATGTTGCTTAAATTATCCCTTGGCCACTATGTTATTATCTGTTTCCCCCAAATTCACTTAAGAGTTGGATGCAGCCACTGCAAATAGATGTATCCATTACAACTGACACTAAGTGGTTATTACCTTTAGTTCCCTTAAAGGTCAGGTTGGTGAAGAGGTGGCAAGGGGAAGCACACTGTAAGAAGATCCTCATGGAGAAGCTGCTCATGTTTGGATGAGCAGACACGTGCACAGAAAACTGGCTGAATGGCTGTGCCCAGAGCATGCTGATCAGTGGCACCAAGTGCAGTGACTAGTGATGTACCCCAGGGATCAGTACTGGCTCCAGTCCTTCTTCATTAATGGTCTGGATGTTGGGCAGAGCATATCCTCAGCAAGTTTGCAGATGACACCAGGAACGGCTGATACATCAGAGGATCATGCTGCCATCCACAGGGACATCAACAGGTGGGAGAATTGAGATGACAGGAACCTCATGAAGTTCAACAAGGGGAAATGCAAAGACCTGCACTTGGGGACAACTCCAGACACTGGTACATACTGAGGGCTGCCCAGCTGGAAAGCAGGTCAGCAGGAAAGGACCTGAGGTGTCCTGGTGGACACCAAGTTGACATGAGCCACAAAGACGATGGGCTAGAATGCTTTTCCTGTGAAGAAAGGCTGACAGACATCAACAGATGGGAGAAGTGAGCTGACAGGAACCTCGTGAAGTTCAACAAGAGGAAATGCACCTGGAAACATCTCCAGGCACTAGAACCTGCTGAAGGCTGCCCAACTGGAACGCAGGTCAGCAGGAAAGGACCTGAGGTGTCCTGGTGGACACCAAGTTGACCATGAGCCACAAAGATGATGGGCTGGAGCTTCTCTACTGTGAGGAAAGGCTGAGAGAGCTGGGACTGTTCAGCCAGGAGAAGGGAAGGCTCAGGGGGAATCTCACTCTTGCTCAGACATACCTGAAGGAAGGGTGCACAGGATGGATCCAGGATCCTTCCAGTAGTGCCCAATGGCAGGACCAGAGGCAGTGGAAACAAACTGACACAGAGGAGGTTCCCTCTGAACATCACAGAACACTTTTTTACTGTGAGGGTGACCAAGTCCTGGCACAGGCTGTCCAGGGAGGTGGTAGAATCTTTATCCTTGGAGATTCCACAACAACTATCTGGCCACAGCCCGGGGCAGTCAGCCCTAGGTGGCCCTGCTTGACCAAGGAATTAGACCAGATGACTTCCAGAGGTNTGGCCTGGGGGGGCCCCCCCCACAATCAGCCTGGGACTCTGGAGAGGACTCTAGATCTTCCAGTCTTCCAGTGAGAGACTTCATCGTTTATTGTTATATATATATATGTATATATTATTTGGTGTTTGGTGTTATTGTTTTGTGTTTTTTTTCTTGCGTGTTGGTTAAATAAATAGTTTTCTTTTTTTTCCCTTTCACTTTCCTTTGAGGAAATATTTCTTTCCTCGAACCTGGTGGGAGAGGGTGATTGCGGCCTGTTTTTATCAGAGAATATTTATCCTTCTGAATATATTTGTTCCAAACCGGGACACACAGATACAAGACAAATCTAGAAACATAAAAAACTTTAAATACAAAATCAGCTATACTTGATTAAAAAAACATCTATTCTTTGCAGTGGTTTCAGTTTTCCTTGTAGCATTGTTTTCTACACACTCCTTACTTCCACTTACTATTTTAATTCTTACAGCAAAGACTTTTAAAAATTACCTAGTTTCAGAGTAACTGGTATAGAGACCCACACAAAAAAATTTCATGAGTGGTCTAGATAAAAACACCAAACAGACATAAGACAATCTTTGATAATGCAGAACAGAAACCCCCCTCCACAAAACAGTAAGTTCCAACTCAAAACAGAATCAACAGGATAACACAATTTATCCTAAAACAGTGACTACTGGCCTCTGCTTCAAGTTGGCTGGATGTGGGCTGCTCTTACTGCTTGATTCTGGATGTCGGGCCATTGAAATTTAAAACTATTTGCATTATAGGCTCACATATACACACATGTGAATAGACTTCCACTAGTTACTCATATTTTAAGGAAAACATGACTAAGTTGGCCCACTGGAAAAATATATGAATACAAAAAGGTGACTGGAGTCCTCAGAATTAGGCAGTAAGATAAACTATTAATTCAACAGTGCACCCATGTTTCAATTCTCTGAATTTCACCTTGTTATGGTTTGACTCTGGCTAAATGCCAAGGACTCACATACACACTCAAAATTTCTGAGAGAAGGGAAAAAAACACCTCAGCTTTTGTGATAAGTATTATAACTTTTATTAACTATTTCACAAGCAAACCAGGGTCTAACTTAGAATATTAAGAATTCATTCACTACTACTAAAATCAGAGCTTAAGAGAAGTTTGATAGATGTTACAGACANGTTACAAAACTGCTTCATGGCATACTGACAACAGCTTTTCAGGTGTTGTTGTCACATAAGTCACTTTACCACAGGTGCAGTCATTCAGGTGCTGCTTGGCTGCTTCAGTGTAGGTTCTTACGGGCCACTGGTCCTCCCAAGAAATGCTGCTCTGCTGCTCCAGCGTGGGTCTCTTCTTCCAGGCCCCCGCTGCAGACATGGATGTCAAACGTCACACAGGATCACAGCCTCTCTTTTTTCCAGCACTTACCTGCTCCTGCATGAAATCTTCCAGTCTTCCCCAGGTTTGCAGGCAAATCTTTGCTCCCTATGGTCCCCTACGGGTTGCTGGGGCCCTGTTTCAGTGTTTAAGGCATCTTCTCTTTCTCCTTCTCACCGACCTTGGTGCTAATCAAACTTCTCCCTCTCTACCGTAAGTGCCCATGATGTTCTGCCTTGCCTTTTTTTCTCCTTCTCCTTCTTAAATATGTTATCACAGAGGTGTTACCAGCTGACCTTGGCTAGCTTGGAGCTAACAGTAGCTGTAGAAATTTCCAGCAGCTTCTTAAAGAATCCTCTCTCATAGCCCCCCCAGCTAATAAAAAACTCTGCCTACTTAAAACCACAACGCCCCTTCAATTAAAGGAAAGATAAGCACAAAAAACCACTTATGAAACTTGTATCTGACTGGGTTCAAAGTTCAAGATTTTAGTCATCCTGCCCAGGGCTTCATTTTTCCCCTACAGAAATACTTGAGATACTCAAATGTAAAATTTTTGTATCATGTTCAGGGTTTACACACTCACACCCACAGACTCACACAAAATTGTCAGAGCTACAGAGAAGGTTAACATTGCGTTTTGCAAATTATATCCCTGACTGAAAAGGAAGAAGAGTTTCTACAAATACAATGAATAATCAGATGAACACCTTTGCCCCTGTGTCTACCAGCTGAAGTAAAAAATTGTGTGCCTTTATCAAAAGCGACAAAAAAGGCGAAGATGCTCCATCCTTCGAGCCAACATTTATAACATGATGTTGCTGTCTTTCACTGTCATTCCCACATAAGAGTAAAAAATTCCTACAACATGTTTATTGCCATAGCCTACCATACAGCATTCTTCAATTCCAATATTGCATAGGTCTTCTGCAACAAGAATTGTTAGAGTTGCTAGTCCTCCCAAGGAGCAGTATTTTAATTTCAAATTAAGGGGTTATGGCACTGTCTTCCAAGATAACCAAAAGATACAGAACCAGATAAGCGGACGAATCCCTGATGATAAAAAAGAAACTTGGACAAACGAAGAGACTAAATCATGTTGTCTTCTCTATCAAATACACACTGAGTGTATCAAATACACTACTGAATATCTTTTGAGAGAGATCGTTTATTGCCATCCTCTGGACTATTGTCACTGCCAACTTCCACTTTACACCGCTTTCCTGTGAAGGATGTGAGGTTACCATTAACCCAATCTAAGCTCTTCTCAAGCACAGGCTGCTCCCCAAGAACAACCACTGAAACAAGGGACTTCTGTATCATAGGAATAAGAAAGCTTGAAGTGTATGAAGTTCAAACCTATTGCCATTAACTGCTTTGATTTTGAATACTTCATGTCTTTATCTGAACACAGGTCAAACAGCTTCTAGCAGTCTCTTCTCCTTAATGGTTACATGAAAATTCTGTAAGATATAAGTTTCAAAATGAGATGTACAAAACTGAGCAGCGGAACAACTAAATAAGTTGTTATTTTGAAAGCTCAGACAAGTTTAAACATTAATCACTTCAGACAAACAGTGTTGGAATGATTTTACCCTTTTGATTAAAACTTCCTTACATCAGATGTTTCCATAAGCTGTTCAGAACTGTCAGATAAGATAGCTGCCCCTGCCTACGCAAACAGCGCTCACACATATACACGACGTCAAACAAAACAGACAGTTACAACAATGAACAAACTATTTTATTTTTCTTGCTAGATAAGAACATCCCATTGAAAATAAAGAATAAAAAATATATTGTGCTGTAACACTCTGAATGCTTTAATCTCATGCTACAGCACACGGAGAAATTCTGGTACAGCAACATCACAGTAATCCCTGTGCACACGGGTGCACAGAAAACTTTGAACAAATATTTCTACCCATAATAGTGCCATGGACAAAAATTTCATTCCATAAAGGCTATACAGAAAATTTAAACATCTTTGTTTTTCTTATGCCAAGGGCAACGTAAAAAATGGAAACTGCTTTCTGTCAATTACTTCCACTTAAATGATATGAGATCTTTCTATGCTGAAGAACCCAAATTCAGCGTAATAAAACGAGGAAGAAGTAGTATACAATTATACATATGTATAAACAATAAACTGAACATGTGGGGCATGATGTTTTCCTTAATACATAATTGTTGGTGTAACCATACGAAAGTTAAATCAGTATTTTTCTAACACAAAGAGAAAATATTCTGTTTCTTCAATCAATGCTCTGGCCTTTTCTTACTATAAAGAGCATGCCTGTATTGTTCATCTAAGCATACATGCATCACAAAAGATATGCAAACCAAATCAATATAGATAAACTTTAGTGTCAAATGTCTAATGATGTAATAACAAAAACAATTCTCAAAGTTGAAATGACTTGCTGAATTAAAATTGCATTGCAGTCACTTAAACTAACAAAATACTTGGACTTGTGACCCACAAAATTCACTATTTTGCAGCAGTATCTCTGCTGAAACCTGATGAGTTTCTAGTAAAGCAAGGCATTTTCGAAAAAGGAATTTGTAAAAAGTACCTTTATAGTATATGCTTTCATATAAAAAGGCATTAAGAAATATAATAAACCCTACCATTTCAGGACTACACCTTCCCTAATAACCAGTTTTTATCACTTCACTATTACATACAGTTTCACTATTACATTCAGTTTCCTACACAGAAAGTATATTTTCTTGTCCCTGATGTATATTACAATTGGCAGTGACAACAAACTGCTTTATTATCACCACTCATTTTTGCAGCTTATACAAACAGCACCAATTTTACCCCCCAAAAAAAGGTTTATCAGTTACATAGTAGCACTTCCTTACAGGAAATATAAACCCAAAACATAGTAACCAAATGTGTCTTTCCAAAAATATATCAGAATATATGGCTCAGAGTTAAGTGAGGAATAACCAGGAGTATTGCATAGTACAAGGATCTCACCTGTATGATTAAAGACACCTTTTGATTGTTTTTCACCTTCTGACTCCAAGAACAAATTAAACAGGTGCTAATGAAAGTAATACAAAATTAAATTTACTGGTAAAAAAAAAAAAAAAACAAAAAAACCCAAGAAATTGTACAGTTCTCTCTGGCACAGTGCAAAGTACACATTAAAAAACTGAACACATATGTACAATGTGTATGTATATTTTTATATATATAGTATGTATTTCCCTGACACATACACATGTACATGAAAAAAGCATGAACACACATATCCATGCCAAACTTATCGAAAAGACAGAATGTTTAAAATGTGGATGCATTGTTCCAGTGAAATCAGTTTGTCCCAGAAATGGCTGTTTATACAGCCAATATGACGTTCCATGAAACAGAAATATTTATTGCCTGCATAAATTGACAATATACCATATATTTGTCCTCATAACTTACCAAAGGACTGATAATCACACTTTATAAAAGCTTTTATTTGTATTAAGCCCTCTCTTCCATAACCCTTTCTCTCTTCTGGAAGACCAGATAGAGTATTCACTACAGAGATGAGATCTTCTACTTTAAGCTTTTCTTGCAATACAAAAGTTTACAGCCATCCCTGTAAAAATTATTAACACCTGATGCTGGTTTATTATTTCCCTTTGGGATTCAGCTGTTTTGGTTCTGAATATGAACACGCTGGCTGAAGTCTGTAAAAAAGAACACACTTTCCAGTATTTGGAGAGCGCTGTTACCCGACCTGCCCACATCCAGTATCATCAACTGTCCTTCCCTGCCAACTTTCTGAAACAGTTCATGAAAATACTAGATTGTAATACAAACCCCTCCCCGGATTTATCCTGAATGCCTTTTTTTACATGTTGAGAGCACTTTCAAAAAATAAAGATTATTTATATCAGCAAGACAGTTTCAAGGCGATGGCTGTGAACCTGAGAGCTTAGTGTGATACGAACACATGTATTTGTGGTATCCCCACTGTCTAATACTTTCCTTGTTTAAGTCGTTCAATGTGGTAGCACAACTTTAGGGCAGGCCCCAGCTTCAGTCCCATATATTTCATTATCATGTCACTCCTCAGTAACAGCAGTGCCTTCCCATCAATTTCCTGCAGAAGGAAGAGAACAAACACAACATATAACAAGCTGCATGGTAAAACTGGAAAGTACATGATATTTCTTTATACCGTAGTAAAAAATATCTACTACATATAAAACAGTAACTTAGTGTAACTTTATAGTTACAGATGACCACTGAAATTTAATTTATTTTAGTATTTTTAATGTATGGTTAAGGTATTTGAGATGTTAAAGAAAGAAAAATATAGTAAATAAAAGAAACTGATCAAACAGCCCTCAAATTAGGCACCAACTAGGAAGGAAAAAGTGAATGGTTCAAGGGGGAAAAAAAAGCTGCAAAGGAAGGTCTGTGCAGTTAAGAGATTAAATGATCCAAGCACTAAGGCCTTGCACTGAACCTTGAACACAGCTGTGGGAGGATTTTGGCATGTGCATGCAAACAGTCACACAGAGGAAGGGGTTATAGACCATCTAAATCTGTGAAATAAGACAGATCTATGTCCATATTGAACCAGAGAGATTGTTAGGATCAAGACCAAGGACAACTTAGTCAGATTTTAACTGCCTGACTGAGAAGCTGCTGAAATATGACAGTCCTAAGCTCTTAGTATCATTACATACTGTAGACAGGCAATTAGTTCCATAAAACACTATAAAGAGAACCACTCTGTCTTATTTTTTTAAACATAAACCTGACAAAACCAGTGAAGTTTACTGTTGTTATACAACTAAGAATAAAACATAAGACAGGAATCTCTATTTGAGTTTTTCTTCCAATCCAACTTACTCGAAGATGTAACTGTTAGCAGGAGCTGGTGCAGAACATGGGTGAAACACTATTAAAGAGTAAGCCAATCTCTTTTTGGAGGGCCATATATACAATGAAACAGGAAAGTAATGCCCTGTACTGTACATGAGAATGCCATCTTCTCTGGAGGTACCAGGGATGTTGGCCATTAGAACTGGGGTACTTCCAGAATTGGTGTTGTTCCATATACCCTAGAAAGCAGAGGCTATTTACTTTAGTCTAACAAAACCAGAACATAGAGAAAATATACTGCAGGAAGTGTTTCAGGTGGAAAAACAATTTTCATAAAAAATCCAATATACAGTCTAGTAGAGTCTATTCTACCTCCAATTCAAATTGAACTATAGACATTAAAGTTATAATTCAAGAGATTAAAATGACACACAATCTACTAGAATGGAATGGATATGCATCATACATGTCTCCTGAAGAGTTCTGCATGTGGAGCCAGTGCCTGTGGATCAGCTTCTTTCACAAAACGCACCACTTCCTCTATTGACCAGGTGGAAGGATCCTTACTCAATCTTCTTGAAGGTTCCCTTTTTAGTGTGTTCAAATCTGGTCCAGTCGTGGAACTTGCAGCTTTTAATATAAAAATATTGTGAAAAGGAAGAAGTATCACTTGTCTTGTACACACTTGTACAGGGATAACACATTTCATTTCACACAAGACGCTTCGATATTAATTTTTGGCATTCTTTGCAATATATTAAAACAAAAGATGCTTTATTTTCCTTCTAATAATACTGAACTGTTCCTTTCGTCTTTAAATGCCTTTTATAACTGCAAATATTTACAGCAGCACAAAATTAGCACTGTGACATACCTAGAGGGATTAGTTTGACTTGTACTTGGCTGCTGGGTTCTAAGATGCTATTGACTGGGAATGTGGAAAGGCAATTCAAGCTGTGCAGACAGAGGAAGAGACAGTAGGAAACCCTATCCCTGTATTTCAGCAGCATGGCAATAGCTGATAAGATGCTTAGGAAGTGAGCTGCATATAGACCCTGTCTGGTCTGCCTTGCTGCAGGGTCAGTAACAGCAGCAAGAGGAAGGTGCAGCAGGCAAGACCAGCCTCAGCTTGCACTGCACTATTTATTAGTCCTAACAGGCTTAAGTTCTGTATTTGCAGTTACATTAGGAAACCTGACATGCTTGGCAACAGCATATTTCAATCCATATGCAAGCTTTCCTAATGTAAAGAACTTCTTTATTTATAAGTTTGTATGTTAGTAAAAGCAGTTCTATGTTTTGGAAGGTTTTGTATAATTGCATACCTTCAATCCGCCTCTGTATTCGATTCCTACCGACTTCATAGTAACTGGTGCTCCCAGTGGAGCTCAAGGACAGCCTGTGCAGGACTGGGGCTGAATTTGAGGTAGCAGTCGCTGGCTGATGGGAATTTCTGTAATATGCAGCACTTCCTGCAGTACGGTACTCTGTGGAAGTTCGACAGGTTGGGCTTGTTGGATTTACAGAATTAAGTGCAGAATCCATAGAGTCCCCAGAAAATCTGTGTTCCTTTGAAGTGCTGTCTTCCTCTATAGGCAAAGTTTCTGCTACACAAAAAGCAAGTATCAATATGTTCAAAGTGAAGGACATTCTACCTTTGTTATTTAAGACCTTGATACATTCTCTTGAAGATACTGATAGATTGTAAGGCTGTTAACTAATCTCCTGTGAGGCAATCACTGTTACTGAAAGTTTGCCCCTTTTCTTCAAGTAATCATTGGGCTCTTACTGTATTTTTAAAACATTTTTTTTGTAGGAAAAGATTTAATGTCAAGTTTGAGACAGTCTTCCATAAATCATTTCTGTTGTATTTATCGAATACTATGAGTT
This sequence comes from Calyptomena viridis, assembly GCA_013390005.1. NCBI lineage: Eukaryota > Metazoa > Chordata > Aves > Passeriformes > Eurylaimidae > Calyptomena > Calyptomena viridis. The sequence continues at coordinate 1,225 of WEIV01010335.1, read as the reverse complement.
GGGAAGGAAAATGTTTTTGATAAAAACCATCTGATGTTAGTATCAATACCTCAAATAATTTTAGTCAAGAATTTTCATTATTTTTTTAAACATGTTCTTAAAAAGCTAACCATTACTATAATGTAACATGTATTTTGCAAGACATTATTAATACAAATAAAAACCTCCCTTAACTAACAATTGTTTAATTTGTTCTAAACAGCAGAGGGAGTCACTAACTTCATAAACAAAACAAGTGGACAATTATCCCAACAGGTTCAGAACAAGGGCCATTATTAAAAAGGGAACAGGTTACAGGCAAAGCCACAGAAGGCTGTGAGTGCCCTGTACAGCACACCAATGGAACACGTTCTGACCACAGCACAGTATCTACATACAGTTAGTTCTTTGCACAGGGCAGGGTCTCAGGGTCTGCAGCTAAAGGTACATGTAAATTACTGAATACACTGAGAAAGTAAAAAAAAAAAAAATCAGGTCTCACAGAGGGAATATAAAAACATTCTAGTTCTTACACCTTATTAGCTAATATCTACTCTGCAAAAGACAAACAACATCCACTCAGAAGATCTGTGAATTTTTAGAGCCTGTCAATACGCTGTCTAAGCCAGATGAGTGAAGTTCAGTGGGTCCTTTTCCCTGTGACACAAGACAAGAGCCAGGTTTGCTTGATTACTGAAAATTTCACTTCCATTCAACCAAGTTCAGGTTTGTTTGGGAGAAGCATGCTATGTGAAGAAAAAAAAAAACCCAAATCAACAAGAACACCACTCCATTCTCTAGCAATCATACATACTTCTTTCCGTTTGCACCAGGCCAAGCAACAGCATGAGAAAGAAGTTGGAAGCACAACGTACAAATCTGTATCAAACAAATGCTGCTTTGGCAGGAGAGTCAAGAGCTGGAAAAATATAGTTAACAGGTTCACAGAAGTGTAAGCCCCACACTACCATCTTGAAAATTACTCTAGTGAAGTTATAAAACATATGCTAGCGTTGCAGCATATTCTTTGGTATAAGAACTGGTATATTCTGCAAAACAAGTTCCTGAAATAAGCTTTTTACTACTTTTCTTATATGAAAACTTGCAAGAATTTCTTGGGCAAATCCCCAATTAAAACTAAAGGAAGAATATTTTCCTAAAAACCTCCTGAGCTTCTCAAGCATGCTTTCAACTTGGTTCATGAGGTCTCAGGTTCTCTGTTGAATCCTGTGGAGTGCAGTGAAGA
>WEIV01010334.1:49115-59905 GCA_013390005.1 Calyptomena viridis | reverse complement strand
AGGGAAGGAGGGGCCCGAGAGAGAGTGGAATACAATTGAGGGAGGGGATAACAATTCCAGGAGCAACCAAGTGGGAAAGGGGAGGGAGACCAGGGCAGTCCATTTACAAACAACATAACTGAGGGGTGACAGAACTATACATAAAACTTTACAGAGATATAAAACCATAAAAAGCACTGCCACAGGGAGGATGCAGGGCATGTGATGGGCAGGGATGAGTGGGTGGCTCTGGCTCTGCTGGTGGTGTGTCAGTGCCCTGGCGAGCAGTGGGAGCAGGCAATGGTTGGAAGGGAGTGGCAAGGGCTAGATATACTGCAGCATGTGCCTGAGTCAACGTATCTCTAAATTAATGTAAGGTAGCAATAGAGTAATAGGTAATGTTTAAAAATTTACCAATACGGATGTCATACCCTAGAAATATATTGGCATCCATCTTCTGCATTCAGGCAACTTGTTACGCTGTCTTTTTACAGACCCTGCCTTCCCCAGCTGTTTAAGCAAAGAAGCCAGAAGACAACCTGTGAAGTGACTGAGGGTTGCTATAAATGCACCATCATGTCACAATATATGAGGGATCCCTTGCAAGAGATCAGAGCTGTGGAATAGTTCTACTTTCCTTTCTATACCTCAGCAAACTGAGCTGAGACTGAAAGGAGACTAAAGAAGAAAATAGATTTTAAGCATGGCTCTGAATTACAATCTCATTTCTGATCTGCTCATGGGATGTGCTACTTTCAAAATTAGAGTAAAAATTAATTACAGGCTGTAGTTTAGATCACTTATTTGCAATCCAACAGCCTCATACATAACCTGTGATTTGTGATCCGTTTTTTGGATTCATACATGTAGTATTTGTTAGCCATACGTTGGAATGTTGGGCAAAATCCATTAAAGTTTTATATCCATACCTTCAGTGTGAATTTTGGTAAACTGTCTCCTGTGTACATAAGTAAGCCGCATGTGCAGTATTTGTATTCTTAGTGATACAGATGAAAATATTTGAAGTACCACAATGGGGATCAGTAAAATTCAACAAGATGCATTTAAAAAAAAAATTACATTTGCTTATGGTGGTCTGTGAAGGAATTAACTTAAAAAGAAAGAAAGAATCTAAAGAGTCTCCAAACCTGCAATCAGTGTCTGCTTAGCACTAGGATGTCTCAGTCTCAAGGTGTTATGGTTTGACTCTGATACACAGCCAGTGTTTCTGGGAGAAGGGAAAAAAAACCCACAACTTTTGTGATAAGGATTATAAGCAACTTTTATTAACTATTTTACAAGCAAAACAGGCTCTAACTTAGAATATTAAGAATTCACTACTACTAAAATCAGAGCTTAAGAGTTTAAGAGTGAGAAGTTTGATAGATGTTACAGACACCTTCCCCTCCACCTCTCCCTTTTTTCAAAGATCTTTCTCCTTCCCTCAGCGGCCCAGGAAGACCAAAGGGGGGGGTTATGGTCAGAGGTAGTTTTTCCTGCTGATCAGAGGAAAAAGAAGTCCACCCCCACGCTTTTTCCATGGGGGTTCCCTTCCCGAAAACAGTCTGTTACAAAACTGCTTTGTGGATTTTTCATTATACTGACAACAGCNAACAGTCTGTTACAAAACTGCTTTGTGGATTTTTCATTATACTGACAACAGCTTTTCAGGTATTGTTGTCAAGTAAGTCACTTTACCATAGGTGCAGTCATTCAGGTGCTGCTTGGCTGCTTTCCTTACGGGCCACCAGTCCTTCCAAGAAATGCTGCTCTGCTGCTCCAGCGTGGGTCTCTTCTTCCCACGGCCTACAGGACTCTATCAGGCCCCTCTGCTCTAGACATGGACATCAAACATCCCACTGCAAATCCCAGTCTTCCACAGATTTGCAGGCATATCTTCACTTCCTATGGTTCCCTCATGGGTTGCTGGGGCCCTATTTCATTGTTTAAGGCATCTTCTCTTCCTTCTTCTCACTGACCTTGGTGTTAATCAAACTTCTTACTCTCCTCTCCCTTAAGTGGCCTTTTTTTTAACTTCTCCTTCTTAAATATCACAGGGGCGTTACCTCTGACCTTGGCTACAAGCTGACCTTGGCTAGCTTGGAGCTAAGGAATTTCCAGCAGCTTCTTAAAGAAGCCTCTCTCACAGTCCCCCCAGCTAATAAAAAATTCTGGCTACTTAAAACCACAACACAAGGAAGTAAATTTCTGGTATTGGTCCTTCTCGATGCACTCAAAGGTTTGACCTTAGGAGAGTTCATCAAAAAGGGCTGCCCACTTTACCTACTAGAACATATCTGAGAGATCAGCTCTTAAATGCAGAGAAGCAAAAGAGAGGAAATCTGGGATGAGAGTGACCCAGAATTATTTGTATCCTTCCCCATGTTGATTTACATCATTTAACTCCCAGGAGCACATTAAGACCACTACCTTTTGATGCACAGTGAAGTAATCACTCTTAAATTTTCTCATAAAAACTGTTTTATCGTATGGGCATTGGAGACACAAATATTTACTACAGCAGGCTCTCTAACTCAGGTCTCCCATAAAAAGCACACTCTCCAGCAACCAAAACACCTTTCCTTCTCCCCAGCCAAAGGAAGGTGACTTATTAAAATGAGCCTGACATGAAGGAAGAAGCTCCCATTTGCCAGGAGGACAGCATCTTCCTTCTTCACATTTATTATCAGCTGTCTTAGGTGGCCTGTTATTGAAGGTCTGGCACCTTTTTGCCTTGTGTTAGGTGTCATGACAGGAGTAGGAGGTGCTCTTACACTAGGTACAGTTTCATATTTGGATCTAGATGGTGATAAATAAGAACTTGGTTCAATCTAGACATGTTTGCATTCTGTTGTGGCTGCAGCCTCAATAGGCCATCATAAACCAAAAATGTAACCTATATCTTACAAGTAACCTAAACCTCACCTTCACAGAAAAATATGCAACTCATGCCAGTAGCAAGAATCACTGTGGCATTTGCATACAAACTAATCTCACCAAGGTAAATATTTTCTAAGAGAACTGTCTAGAAATATTGTACATTTTAGATATTGTACTCTTTTCTTCATTAGGCTTAAATTCACAGATGTTATACTACATTATGCAATTGCAGTGTTTGTCACAGAAGCATAAGGTAAATTCATGACTCTACATTAATCAAACTAGTGTGATCTATAGGATTTGGGCTTCAGTAGGTTCTAAAAAATCATACGTATAAACAAATGAGGCATAGATATATAAAGAGAGAGTTTAGAATGTGCATAAATATAAATTAACTCTGAACAGAGTTTTAATGTGCTCCCAAAGGAAAAAAACTGCAGAAATGGAATTAATAAACAGATCAAAATGTCTCATACTTGAACTTCATAGCTTTGGGTCATTGTTCATCAATCTTTTATGCCCTATTTAAATTGTTCACATGTTGTTTCTTACAATATTTCTGTTAATATTTCTGTTTTGAGTAGTTTTCCTAAATAAAAAAAGTTAAGAAAATAGTTAATAAAAGACCCAAACCAAGCCAAAGTTTGTGTGGGGAAAAAAAAAATGTTTTACTGCCAAACCTTTTCTGTCTAGGCTGGGCTTTCTGATCAAGAGCGGAGATAAAAATCCCATAAGAGTGAACAATGTTGCAATGAACAATGTTATACTGAATGCAAGGGTATGAGAAGAGCAATCGAGGACCTTTATCTTGGCTGTTACCATCTTGAACAAATGCTTTAAACATAAAGCTGCCAGCCACCCAATAGCCAATATCTTCTACTAAGACTGAAAAACCTTCTGTGGATCTGAGGTTTGACAAGCACACACAGAGCAGGAGAAGCCTTGAAAAATCACAATTCAGTGGAACGAAGCCATTGTTTCCTGCTCAGTTCTATTCCTTAACCAGTGGTCAGTGAATACAGAAAATTAAAATGAAATCCGATGCTCTGACAGAGTTTCCTAAAATTTATTCAGTTGAACAATTTACAAAATTTAAATTATTTGTGAAACAATCAATCAACATTAAGTTTCCAATGAACTTCAAGTGCAAAATACACAGACCACTCATCTGATCTAGGACAGCATTCCGTGTTAAATACTGTATCCTATTTCTAAGAGTGTTCAGAGGTCCAGTTGCATAAGCAGGTAGAAATCTGGAAAACAAAGAATAAAACCATAACTCTTTAAGACATGCTTATACCTGTAGCATTCTGTATCTAATATTATCCAAAAAAAGAATTTATTTTTAAAAGCAGCCTATTTTTTTCTTTGTAATCTGACCAATATTTGCTTTAACCATCACAGGACTATACTTTATACATCAGTAATTTTTCTCAAGGAAAATGAAGAAGTCATCCAAAAGTTTTATTCCTGCAGAATATCCTTTTGTTTCAATGGAACAAAATACACCTAGTGCTATTTCATTCAATAATGACCTGTGAGCTCTCAGCTCCCGATGGCTCTCCATGTGATTAGTCCTCCTAGACAAACAGGATTGTTTCTCCACTTCTGTAATTGATTCTGATGTGCAGGTCTGGACAGTGCTTCTGTGTTGTGCCACTTTGATTCGCCTATTTAATTGAAAATGTGTTATGTTTACAGAACATCAGAGGGAGTATATAATCCATGCACAAAAGTCTGTTGAAGCAACTTTAATCCACAAGATGGCAATAGTGATTACATTTTTTTATTAGCCCTTAGCTTATGCTCTACTATATAACCTACATTTTGGTTTATGTTAAAAAGATAATTGAGAGTCCAGTCCAGAGCGACATCTTTAAATCTCTAACCATACACCTAAAGTTTTAGCTATGACTTTTACATTAGCAGGGAACATGCAGTGAGTCATGCTGTGGAAGCCATCCAACTACCTCTGTCCCCTTTCCCAAGCCAAAGGAAGGAACAATGACACTGGTGCAGAGAGGCATCAGTTGGCTCATTACAAGACACCTTGAGTCCAAGCACCACAATTCATGGACTTTGGACTACATCTGAGCTACCACAATTCTGCTGGTCTACTTGGCACTGTGCTTTCCCATGCAGATGGAGTACTGGGTGCATCCACCAACCATAACTATACCTCACTGCTTTATGTTGAATAAACACTGGATGCCTCACAGAAAACAAAGCCAAAAAAACCCTGGTAGAAATTCTACGGTGGTGTATAACAAGCTTCCATGTGCCCCAAGGTCACTTCACTAGGTTCTTCCACTTCTTTCATTCCTCCTGAGCTCAAGCAAAGCAACACCAACTGCCTCACACACACCTATGGCTCCTAGTATGGGCTGCTTCAGATCCCAATTTTTTTTTTTCACAGAGAGGCTCATTTACTAGCACAGATTTAATTTCTTCAATAGCATCCTAATATTCATACTTAATCACCTCTGAAAATTTAATCCTTCGTGTCCTTTACATTTGTTGGGAAACTGTCTAGCTTAGTTGATCAGTAGACTTTCTGTCCTAAGGTACTTAGGTCCTAAGGCACACCTCTCACTCTCTTGAGACACAATCTAAAGAAGGGAACAGAGTCACTACCTGATTTCAGGCAGGATCTGAAACTCCTGACATTTAATTTCTTCCCCATGCCATTACTGCTAACCCATTCTTATTCCATAAAGAGTTTTTCATATATATACATATTAAAACACACAACAGAAATAAAATTAAATTAAATTTTAAAATTTTTTTTAAAAAAGCACAGCAGAGCAAATACATGATCATCAAACCAGACTGCTAACCCTCCAAAGGTAACTGCATTACATCCCTCAACATGGAGCTTAAAAGTTAGTTTATTTAAGGGTGTGCTTCAATTTGGAAAATAAGATTTTAGGCCAGGGAATATTTGTTCTTATTTTTTGCCTAAAGAATGCCTACAGTACAAGAGTAGACAGAAATGAGTAATACAATACAGAAACACTAAAACATGATAACCAGTCCCACAATAATCAACCCTGAAGAACATCATCTTGCCTGTTCTATTATAACCTTAAGTACAGCAAGTAATGACTTTAGATTGAGGATGTACCGACAGGGTGGCTTAGAACAATGAAAACACTCTTCACAGAGGAAAGTGAAGGGAACAAAATGAGGTCATAAGTAAGAAGGCCAAGTTCAATTTTGGCCATTAGAAGATTAAATCAGCAGTGGAAACTCCCAAAGATGTATAAGTGAGTCTCTCTCTGACACTTGCATTGGGTAATGAATGAAGCAAGATGGGAGTAGAGAGGGAGTTTTCTCAAAGGTGAAATACTGACAAATATTGTACAGAATAATGGATTATTGACCCCAAAGGCAAAAATGGCAAAGAGGAAGATCCAAACAGCTGCTTGGGTTCTGGATCAGAAAGGCATCTTTATTCAATACGTTATATAAGTGTGTGAACATAAGAATTCATTTTTGACCTGAACAAAAATGCATCTAATCAGTTTTCTGAATAGATGCCTAAATAAATATTGAGACATAAGAGATGAGACAGTAGAAGATTGGTAATATTTCAAGGCAATTATAAAGTTGAAATCCAAGAAGTCAGGGAGGATGGAGGTGGCATTTGACTACAGGAATGGCATTAGTTACTTAAATATAGCTTGTTTTAACTTAATAGAAAAGGTCTCAAGAAGGATTTCAAGAAGCAAGAGAAGAACAAAGGGAAGCAACAATTCAGTGAGAGGCAAGTGTTGAATAAGGAGTTGGGAACAACAGTGTCAGGGAATACAGCATGTGTTCAGGGAATACAGCCCATCAGTGGCTATGATGGGCTGTGATGGAAGCAAGCAGACAAAAAAGAAGGTGAGAGGAAACAGAGGGCATTGGAAATGCAGCTGTTGGGGTCTGGGGAAAGAGAGTTGAAAGGATACTGTGCAGCTCAGCTGGCAGCCAGTAATTTCAATCTGGTCCATGAAATATTTCATTTCGGTTCATCAGTTTTCCTTAGAGAAAGAGACGAAAGAAAATGCCACCCCGTTCTGGTGCTCCTACAAAAAGCAGTGCTTTCTCCTGTGCCTGTTGCTGTCAAAACTGATGATGCTGAGGGACAATGATCAGACGTTTGACTTCCAGACAGCGGTTGCCTCCCTTTGCTTCCCATGGAACAGCCTTGCTCCATATGTGGAGCATCAGCTTGCTCTCCTGTTGCCCTCCTTTCTGCTCTCTAGTAGGCTCTTGTGAGGCAAAGATTCAGTGAGGTTCAGAATAAATTGTCTTATAGCTTAGGCATGATTGTGCATTGAAACTGTTCATCAGCAACCTTTTGGTTTCCTGATGGAAGCAATGGATGTGCTCTACAGTGCCTGCCTGTGTATACTCAGTCAAAGGCAGCTGGCATTTTGCCTCAATACAGATTGTAGAATCCATCTACACGAAAGAAATATTTCAGTATCTCACTCTAAGGCTGAAGAATCAAGACAGGGTTTTCAATCCAATTTCTCACCCCAGGTACTTCAGTGACCTATGGTAGCACATTCTATACCACAGCTTTCAAAATGACTGCTAATCTTGGTTCCACACAGTCTGATCTTCAGACATGCTCAGCTCCAATTGCCAGCTTAAAAATTAAAGACTATATTTGAAAATCCTGCTATTGCCTCTGGCCCAATATCCCTGTTTGTAATAAGGAGTTAGCTTATTTCCCAAGAATGCTGAGAATTTAATTACATAATGTCTGTAAAGCAATTGAAAGAAAAGCACTATATAAGTGTTAAGCATTATAATTGTATTAAATGTATGACCAGTGTTGCAGGGAAGGGATGTGATTATCTAATAAGCAATGACCTCTCATCACTAGCAATAAAAGACTTTGTGAAGACCACAATGTTGTGATGGCATAGGCTAAATTAAGTGCACAGAATATCAACCAGTGCTTTTTAAGTTTTTGCTGCACAGAAGGTTAAAAGAATTTCTGTTAAAACATGCACTGCCCAATCAGAATATCCTCACTACTAATGGTTTTACAAATGCAGGTACAGATATTAACTGGAAGAGCTAATTTGAGACTATCTTCTGTCACCAGTGCAGCTTCAGATGAATGAATTTTAATCTGACCCTCAAGAGTCAGTCTAGCCGAATAATAACAATGAAAAATGCATGAGAATAGCAATTTCAACATGGCTATTTCACAGACAAGCTTATTTTATGCATCAATAGCAAATAAATCAAGAAATTGGATGGACTTTCTGAATGTCTTGCACTGTTCTAAGTAAATCTATCTGGCCAGTGTAACCATCAGTTTTAAAGATTGGAGAGTAAACACAGGAGGAATATTGATTGATTGCTTTATTTGGAATGAAATTCCTAACACCACCTTTGCCAGGAATTTAGTTTATAGGGGTGAAACTTACTATCTTGTTACTGTAAGCTGAACTAAAAGATATTCTAATTCCTAGCATTTGGATTTCACTGATTATTTAAACAGAAACTGCATCTTAAAAAACCACATGTGAAAACTTTATATAAATACTGTAGAATAGCAACTGACTGTCAGCAACAGGTTGTTATACAGCTCTGTAGAAGGGACTAATGAAGGCTGTTTTTAAAAGGCTTCCACAAAATGTACTATAATGCGTCCTAATTAGTAACAATGGGAATTACACATTATTATAGAAAAATAAACTAGTTAGTTCAAGTTTAGGTGCCTAAAAATATAGCTCAGCACATTCTGGCACAAAGCTGTGGTCTATCGCTTTTTGCTCTAAAAGTTTCCCAGCAAGAACATACAGTGTGCCNACATTATAACTGTTCTATTAAGCACTGCTGAGTTAGATAATTGATGTATTATTATACCTTAGCAGATGCACAGGAAATAACTCTGGGATGTTACGTGCAGCACTGAATGGCAGGGACTGAAAATTGTGTTTGAGAAGTCTTAAAGAAAAGTCTTGTTTCATTTACACTATGTGGATCTCCATTCCTTTGGACATTTTAAACATGATATCAGAATTACAAAGGAAATAACATACTGCCCATAGAGTTCAAATTGTATTGCTGAGAACAATACTAAGCAACTGTTAATGAAACTGTTCTTTTCCAAATCTTCAGCAGAAGGGTAATATGAAGCCCTTCAGGGTTTCATTTCCAATATCATTCTCTCCTGGCCTGACATTTGCAGNAATGGGAATTACACATTATTATAGAAAAATAAACTAGTTAGTTCAAGTTTAGGTGCCTAAAAATATAGCTCAGCACATTCTGGCACAAAGCTGTGGTCTATCGCTTTTTGCTCTAAAAGTTTCCCAGCAAGAACATACAGTGTGCCACTATTAGGCAAAAAAAAAAAAAAAATTGAGTTTGGTGTGTCATTTATCTGCTCCTAATATTAGATGCTCAGGTTTAAATTTCAGGCCCAGTTCCTTGGACTTATTTCATGTGATTTGGAAGATGGCCCAGACCTTTGTTTTAACAGAAAACAGAAAAGTTTTTATATTAGTGCTTACCAGTGTACTCAAGTGGAGTTCAGACAGCTGAAGTTTCATTAAAACCATCAAGACCTAAATGGTAGCTTATAAAAACAATAGATCATATTTNTCCTGGCCTGACATTTGCAGACTGATACAGATGAGAGAGAAATCCACATGGGCTATTTGATATAACTAAGCCCATTGCCTTCTGAGTAACTTCCCCTGTGAAACAGAAATTGTTGTGTGATAAACCAAGAACCCACCTGGAGAATGAATCTACCAGAAGAATGGTTGAAGGAAGTATCCAATGAGAGTTGACAAAAAGTGTGACTTTAAAAAGACAACACATATATACAGAGAGGTTTGTCCTTAATGGCACAAAACTAAAACTAAATATATAATGTTTCTATTGAAATACAGACATTCAGGAAAGCCTGACTTCAGAGGTTCAGAAGAAAACCAGAATAAAATTCCATAAAGCCTATTGCCATATTTGTGCCAATAAAATGCATCTCAGTGAAAAGATAAAATTTTATGCCATATGTTCATACCACATCATTAACATCATTTTCTTCTGAGAAACTAGAAGGCAATATAAGACCTGTACTCTACAGAGAGGAGAAAAGAAATATTGAATAAAAAAATCCTCTATGAAAATTCTGGTCCTAGTGTACTAAGGAAAAATAACATCATCAAATAAAATAATGAAATTTGTTGATAATCCACTGCCAGCTGTGTATGGCTGATGTAATGCAGAAGCATACATGGGTTTTGTCTGGGGTAATGTCTATTTTCAAAGAGTATTATGGCATGTGAATCAGGATAACTGGTGTCAACAGGAAGATCCACAGCATTAGAAAAGGTGTCTTGGGAAGATGTAGAGGGAAGACCAACACAGAGATACAACAAGACATTCTGGTCCAATGCAGTCAAAGCTTGAGCCTCCCCACTTTCAGTGGTATCATTAACAAGATTTTTCAGAGCAGGTATATTCACCATAGTAGATCTCCACTCCTACATCAGCTGGAATGATTGCAATGGGTTATCCTTTCAATACTTTCCATGTTTGTTTCAGGTGTGCTGAAAGTATAACTATATAAAAGGCATATCAATAAGAAATGGAGAGCATATCAAAACAGAAAGAAAGAAATGTCTAACAGATATTTTCCTGCAAGTTTAATGAGAGGACAAGAATTTTTTGAAAAGTGGAGGAAGATTTCAGGAAGAAGAAAGTCACATAATAGTACAAAATGATTGTGTATATGTATATAAACCAGAAGCATAAATGATGGAATCAGCAATAAATAAAAAATCGTGAAGAAATAAAATATTTAATCTGTCTTATTCTGTCTTCAAACAGGTTCTTTTGGCATTTAAAATATGTTCAAATGAGAAACAGGTTTACTGTGCAAAAGAGACTATTATTCGTGCAAGATTAAACAT
>WEIV01010334.1:28498-48513 GCA_013390005.1 Calyptomena viridis | reverse complement strand
AACTTCATCAAACAGGGTCACCTAATGCTGTAAGTTGTGTAAACAACAAATAAACAAAACAAAACAAATAAACAAAACCTCTTCGATAAGGATAAAAATGCCACTAAACCATAAATGTCTAATCAGTGAAGTTCTTTCTTCGTTAGACACTCCAACATAATAAAATGCTGGATGATCTTTAGTGTCTTGTCGTGGTACCTGAAGCAGCCACAGGCTAGAACAACCACAGCCTGTTAGATTTCTAGCTTAACAAACTTCCTGACACTAACTGCTAACAGTAGAGCAGATGGAAAATGTCATATGGTAGGACAATCATGATCTCAACAGCCTTTGACAGCAATTCACCATGACCAAAGACAAAGAGCTCTTTTAAAGTCAGTACAGGCACAATCCTTGATGCTGTCAGAACTGTACCTAGGAAAGTATAAAGAGCCACAATAACCCCATGTAGGGAAAAAGTTTAACTCCTAAATGTGGCTGAGCAAAGAGATATTCTAACACTGGGCTAGAAGAGCGTTAGCATAAGCACTTTTCAATTTTAATTTAGTGGGAAGAGTGATGTAGATTTAAAAGATGCCTAGGAAATGACAGGAAGATCTTTGCATCTTGTATGTGTGTGCACACAGGCATATGCACAAACAGGTGACTGTGCTGAGGTAACAGGAGAGAACAACTTTGAAAGAACTCATTAGTATAAGCTTTGTTTAATTTGTTGATCCTGGATGGAAATTCATTCCACTGAGCTCCTTAAACCAAGACACTGCAACTGCAAATCGTGAAGTCCTTGCTTCTTTCAGATACTGTTTTAAGTCAGAGGGATTTTTACTAGGAAGGATTTAAACACTTGAGGTAGAGTCAGCATAATTCCTGGCAAGACAAAGAGCAAAAAGATCTTGTCATCTTCTGAAGAAGGAAACTTCTTTCTTTTCTGTGCCTCTGAAAAAGGTGAGCACTTGAAAAATGAGCAATATGCTTTGGCTTAGTTTGCTTATACTTAGTGTATGACTATTTGTTAAGAAAGTTCTTCTCTAATGTCCATCTGGACAGGGAACAAGAAGAAGTTAAAATGGTGGCATGAGGAGGAAAGAGGAACAAAATGTAAGCTGGAATGGACATCGTACCACCACTTTTCCAAAAAATAAACATGTGGAAAAGAGATAACAGAATAATTTTTCAGACTGCTCCTTGGCCTCTCTGACTTGGGGAGATCANTGTAAAGAGCAACTAATTTCATCTGATGTGGAACTCTGTTTTTGAAGGATCATATTTTAGAAGTGTCTTTTAATCTATTTACTATCAAAGTATCTAGATGACCTGCTTAAAAGCAGACCTACATTGTTACATGTGCAAGAATTCATTGGAGGGTTTTTTTGTGATTATTGATACATGGTCTATATCTTGTTTCTGTCAAGGCAAGATTTTGAGAAGAAATTGAGCAATTTTTTAGTAGTTTGCTTTTAGTGATGAAGATTTTTTTAACTAAGACCTTTCTTTTTGCTGTGCGATTTTTGCTCTTTACATGCTGTTTAAATATATCTAACAAATCTAGGATGGAAGTCAGGTATTAAGATGACAATTTGGGAAATATTTCAAAAAAACTATTATTTTTATATCCAAATCAGCTAAATGATCTACTAATTAGTTAAGTATATACTACAAACAAGACTCCATAATAAACTGAGTTACAGTATTTTATTAGTAAAGCACAGATTCATTTTGGGCTTTCAGCACAGAATCAATAAAATCCTAGTGTTACCTTTATTGAACGTTGTATGTGTATGTCCCACAGATTCAAAAGATTATACATCATATTTTATCACTGTCAAAACAAGATTTCTGTTGACTTAGTCCAAACACATGCCAGTCCTAACAAGTCAACACATCATAAGGTTTATTACTCCAATTAACAAGAGAAGTTGGTTTTTATGTCAGGGATAAGTAATCTGTATGCTATTTATCCTACAGTCCTTAAATATTTTAGTTTGGTTAAAAACAGTTAGATTTTTGTCTCCCTGAAGTCCAGTCTTCCCTTAATAACTTCAATAAAACAACTAAACCCAAAACCCTTACACAGAAATGAATCCCACTCAAGAAGAAAGGCATCCTTCAGAAACAATAGCATGTGTTCATGCATATAAATAAGACAGTAGAGTTAAGACTCTTTGGAGCATTCTGACTTACATTTCCACACTCTTGAATGCTTTGATCTACTACCTTTTAATGTAGGTGTTTGCTAATATAATTAGGGGAAAGCCATAAACAATTTCACCAAACACAGAAGCTCAAAGATTTCTTTTCAGGATCCTACAGTGAACCTATCACTGTGATAGCTTATGCAATGAAATGTGCAACAGATTTAACTCAGACATGGAAATTATTTGCGTTTCTGCATCTGATTTATCTTTTCTGTCCTGGGTTATTCTTATTTAACCTTCTGCCAGCCCTTCCACTGCAAATGCTGTAGTGGAAGTTTAAAAACAGTCTTCTGAATAAATTAAAACAGAGTAAAAATAGACTGCATGTATTACAGTAAGCTGAAGTGTGGGACTAAAGCTTGTGTACTGCCATGCAAGTATTTTGTGTATAACTTTTAGCAGACTGTATCATGATTATGGCTGAGCCAGATACCATATTCCCACGCAATGTTCTGCCCTGACCTGCTGGATATTTCAGACTAGGAAGTGATCCAGTAAGCAGTATGGATGAAAACGTCTGGTTTGGAGGAGAGAGAAGGGAGTTTAGCTGGACAGATGTAAACCACGAAATGCACTTGTCCTGAGATACAGGAAACAGACTTCGGTCCCTGTTGTTTATTAGTTAGTACAGTTATGGACACAAGTGTACACAGTGAAATAGCCTTTTTTTCAATCCTGTAGAAAAATATGCTTTAACCCTACTAATCCTAGGTGCCCTATGCTGAAGAGCTTGGTTGTTGAGGGTGGGGAGGATGGAAATTTTATCATCTTTTATGGAAAGGTTCATACCCATTACAATTCTTATTCCAATCTCAGCAAGTAAACAAGACTTTTAAGTTCATCTACCAGAAGACAGGGAAGTAAAAAAGAGGAAACAATCCCCCTTGTTATCAGAATTGTTCTGGGGTCAAAACTGAGTAATTTTACTGTGTTTCCTATATGAATAAAGACTTTCTGTGGTTTAAGTAGTAAAGATCTGATTAGCAACCCTCATGAAAATAGTTTAATACAAATGACACTTGTTTTCCTACAGCCATCTTTCTAGTAAGTGAAATAACATAATGAATAATTGAAACATTGCTATTTGATTCCTGCTCAATTATTTAATGGTAAAAGAGAGAATATAAATTTTTAGGTAAACATTGCTACCCTGAATTTGTTTAGCTGTGGTGCTAAAATCAGAGTGGCTATTGGTTATTCTATCTTCTAACAGACTAAAAACTTTCTTTTCAGAGGCAGTGCTCGGAAAAACAGTGGGGGCTTTCACAATGTTTGTGAATTTGGGGCATGTTCAAGAACTTTGAAAGGAGGTCAGACATTTGTTTTCCTTTTGGCTTTGCCAATTGTATCTTACAGAATATTCCTAATTCATCACAGAGCACTACCACTGAGTATTCTATTCAGTTATTAGCAACTGGATTAAATTTCCAGGGAAAAGGAAACATAAGAAAGGTAAGATACAACATTTAGATTAAGGATTTGAAGCAATAATCAATTTGCAGCTTAAAAAAGAAGAAGTATTGCAGTCTTTAGGTTATACAAGTAAATTGGTGACCCACAATTATTATGTACAGATATAGTTTACATGAATGCATACCATACACAGATTTAGATAAAGAGACAAGGATTTTCCAGATAAAATTGAGCAGTCAACACTTTAGATCAGATTTTTTTTTAATCAGACTACCAAAATCTACCTACTTAAGAAATCTAGATTTCATCAGCCTGCAAGAATGTTTGAATGCCTGTCTTACAAGCAGATGTCTGAAGAGCTTTGGAATGGTTGTGGTTATCACCTGCAACAAGCTGATTTTCGCAGACTGTCAGACCAAAACGGGAAAAAAACATGACCCAAAGAAAGATGGAAAACAAATTTACCAGTGCAACAGTTACACTATCACAGAGAATGTTACAACTTGCCATGCAACTTTTTTAATAAAGGAACCAAATTTTCCCAAAGAAATATATTTCAAATATTTTGTTCAGACTTCCTGAAATGATGGTTTCTATCTCCACCAGGGATCAGCCAGGACTTCAGACTTGTGTAGCAGGTCACTTAAATGTTCTGAACTTTACTTCATTTATATGAATCAGACTCTAAAGCTGAAATCTCAATTGCTTTATTTCTTCAGCTCTTTTCAAGAACTTCCCAGTTCTAACCTGACCAATTACCCCCCTCTGAGCAATGTTTTATGGTAATTTTTGCTCTGGAATAGGTGGATGTGTAAGTTATTAGACATGCATATCTTACATTTACTTAATAGACATAAAATTTTACCGTTATTAGTCTCTATTCGTAAAGGTGCAACTTTTGTGTTGGCTCCAAGAACAGGAAGTCTTAGCAAAAAAATTGCTCACAGTTCAATAGGACATACTGTTTGAATGTCTAGATTTCTTGCAAAGAGTATCGACGAGTCCTTTCATTGCTTATTCTAAAAAGGACAGAATATTGCAAGGAGAAGCATAATGGCATGATTTTCCAAAGTAATTTAATTGCCCCTGATGCATTCCCAAGTTTTGACAGCAGTCTCAGAAGAAACAAGGTACTGCTTCCACAACTTAATGATAATGCCTTCATCCAGGACAGCAATAATTGAGTTTTAATGTCCTGCACAGTTTCTTGTCATAAATCCTCTCTATGTGAAACTCTAACCTCTACAGTTAGGCAAGATTAATGGTTAACAGTGTATATAGTATTTATTAAACCTCTTTTTATATTGCTTGGCAATCTGTGCTGCCATCAAACAACTTGAAATAATTGACATTTAGCGCATCAACCTTCTTTTGACTAAGAAGCATGACATTCATGTAGATGGTAAACATTTGGCAATTGCTGTAAATGTCTCCAAATTTAACACCATGACCTTTTCTCAGGTAAATGTTTTGGGATAAAATGTAAATAGTCATTTGCTGTATGTCAAATACCATGCAACATCAAGTTTACTGTCTTATTATCCTTGAGAGGTTTGCAACTTGATTTTGACCTGTTGGTTCATCTTTTAAACTTGAGTAGAAAATGCACACTTGTGTTTTTTTCAGTCTATTTTTATCACTTGAAGTCTGTAAGAAGTTCATTGGATTTTTGGGTGGGTAGGTTTACAGTTCTATTGACGAGAACCCAGAAAAATAACCCCTAAAATAAGTAAGATGAGACACATAAATTTTAGCAAGGTGACTTTAGTAATGTGGTGTATGTTACAGTAGCTTTTTTAAAACTTAATTTTGTTGTTGTTTGTCTTGACAAGTAGTCTAAAGACAGGGCTGCAGAAACAAATAAAATTAACAAAATTCACACTAGTAAAAGCAGTTGAAGAAAAAATTGTTACAAAAGCAATACATGTTGGATTCATTCAGGTCAAAAAGACATTACTATGTTGTGATTGAACTTGGTCCAGAATGAGCACAGCAGGTGTCTGCATGTGATTTCAGTGGGTAATTATTTATATTTAACCACTTCAGTGTATGGTTAATTTGGAAAGAAAAACCAGAATATTTTCATATGCCTATGATCTAGAAATGGAGGCATTTGGTTACTAACAGAGTTCCTACCAGTTAAAACACATGTGAATGAGAAAATATGTTCCTGGAGTGAGAGGAACACAGAGAGTTACTAAGAAATCTGCTTTGGTCAACGGGAAGCTAAGGCAGGATGATATGAGAGTTGAAACAAGAAACATGCATGTTTCAGTCCCATGACCTGTCTTCCTGTTATCATATTCCATTGCCATTTGGCTTAGCTTCACACCCTTCTATGGACCCTTGATCACTTTGATCACTTTGTGTTTTCCTGTGCCAGGAGAAGCCTCAGGTGTTGTCTGAAGTCAAATCAAAATTCTTCAGTTATTGCTAATAACTGCCATTTTAGCCATGAATTTGGAAAGAGTTTCTGATATGGAGATCTCCTAAGGATAGAGCAGAGCACATACTTGCTATGATCTAGCTGTCATTGGCTATCATTATCATCACTGGTCTGTTGTCACCACCTTTCTCTTCTGCAGGATGGTCCTGGTGCTCTGACTCATTTAATCTGCTGCCTTCAGAATATCAGTTTACACAGAAAATTCCAAATAAGGCCTTAGCAAGAACTGCTCCTGTAAAACTTTCTCAGCATTGTCATTATGATTTGTTTCAGTTCCTTCTTCCTGCACTTTGTCAAAGAGCTGTAGGATGCATAAGGATCTTAGATTGTCATTGAACATCCAACTCTTCTCCAGAAAATTTCAAGCAAGACCATATACAGATATTTTCTGCTCAGCCCAGCTGTTAAAGTTGTGNCTCACAGATTGCTGGGGCCCTATTCCAGTGTTTAAGTCATCTTCTCTTTCTCCTCTCTCTGACCTTGGTGCTAATCAAGCTCCGCACCCTCCTGTCTCTTAAGCGGCCATGATGTTCTGCGCAGACTTTCTTTCTCTACTCCTTCTTAAATATGTTATCACAGAGGCGTTGTTGCCTGACCTTGGCTAGCTTAGAGCAGAGAAAAACTCTAGCAGCTTCTTAAAGAAGCCTCTCTCCTAGCCCCTCCCAGCTAATAAAAAACTCTGGTTACTTAAAACCACAACACAGAGTCTTCCCCAAACAACATATTTCCTTACCAGTAGTCACTAAAGCTTCTCCTCTGTCTCCACAGGCCTGCAAAATCCTCTGCATGGTAGCCAGATTTTCAGACATCTGTTCACCTGTTTGGGACAATGTCATATTTAATGGACTTCCTTACAAACAACTGTAATATGCAAAATAATAAAAATAATAAAAAAACCCAAGCAACACAACAACAACAAAACAACAAAAAACCCCAAAACAGCTGAAAAGGATAGCTGAAAAAAAAATGGCGTACCAAGACTCATTCATCTGGGAATATATTTGGATTTGTGTTGATGGAAAGAGTATGAAATAAATGTCATCATTGTGGGAGGTGCACACAGCAGAACCCATTTAAACTAAACATCACAACATACATTTCAAACATTTGACAAAGCAATAGATCATTAATAGAAGCCATAGGAAGTCATTAGTCTGGTCGTTAACCAGAGCATAACCTGAGAACAGTATCAGCCATCCTGAAAAAAATTCAAACATATCTGCAGAGTAACAAAGAGCAAAAGCCCCATCTTAAGACAAACACAACTCAAAAGGCAGAGCACAGGATGCTGTATTATTGTTTGGCTCACAACAGCTGATGGAACAATAGGGATGGAGAATATTCTACCAGTTTTTCACAAACTGCAGAATAAAAAAGCCAAAAAACGTGGATATGTTTTTTAAATGGTCAGAAATTAGCTTTATATTCACAGTGACATATTCAGTGATTGAAGATGTCTATCTCTTAAATACATATTTGCAGAACAGGCCGCATAAAGCTCATTAATTCTTGTCTCAAACAACAACCAAAGACACCGATGAGCAAAAGAGCTAACTCCATCAAATCATCAATGGCTATAATCAATAACCAAAGCTGTAAGTTTGGCCATCACGCTGTAAGTGGCAAGAGAAGACAAAGGCAGCCATATTTTACAGTAATAATGATGATATGGTCAATAATAATGTCCAAACATATAGAAGTTTAGTCGGATTTCATCAGCCTCCAACTTCCTAAGATACTCTGCTTCAGGATCACATTGAGAAATTTTGACCATCCCTATTGATTAAATGGCAATTTCATAGAGCCAATGATTAGATAATCCAATCTTATCTGCCAAAAGTGATCAACCATATATGAAATAAAGGGCAGAAGTTGTGTAATTTACAGTACAAATGAGCTGGTTCCTGTTGCTCTGATTAAATAAAACAAAAAACCAAGTTAAACAGTGATCAAATTATAGGGGTGGCACTCCAACAATTTAAATTTTTTATGATTCATTTAATTGGAGACAGCACTTAGCTAAAAACTACACAAAAAAGAAAACCCTTTTTACTCCTTTCTTTGATGTTAATTAGTCTTACTTAAAACTATTTCTTGAAATGCCATGGAACAATTTTCAAAGTCATTCAAGTATTATATCTACACCATGCATAAAAGTGCTGACAGCATCCCCAATCATAAACTTAATCGGGGAATAATGCTTCCACTTTTTAAAAATATTTTTCCCAAACGGTTTCAGTCCATTCCAGAGGTCACTTCCATTACAGCACTGAAATGGCATCTTCAAAGCATCCGCTCAGTTTGTTACATCCTAAACTTCACCAGGCAATTCAGCCTGGAGAACTTAGGCAACTTTTCCTATGGGAGAAAGAAAAAAGGCAGGTGGTTCCCCCAGGACTCCCTCGTCCTGGAGGAAGGAGAAGGAAAGGTATTTGTAGTCACTGATCTGTGTCAGGCAACAGATACGGGTACAGATGGGTATGTCAAGCATCAGGAAAGTGATGCATGCACTGGCAGAGGTGTTTCTGGAGATGGACAGACTACAGCTGTGCCTGTCAAAGCAGAGGAGGGAAACACCATGAAGCTACCTCTGAGGAGCATGCATCATTAGACAGCTTTGTGTGACATAGCTGTTTTTCACTAATATGGGAATGAAGATCTTTGAATGGAGAATTTGTATTAATCTCCTGCCCAAAATGACATGTGGAGTACGCTGTTCATTTTGAATCAAGAACTCAGTGCCAAAAAAATAACTATATTGCCACTGTACCTTCTATATCCAGATCAATAAGTCAAACGCACACAAGAATGCATGGGTAGTCATTTTTGACAACACAGACTCAGAAATAAAACAATTACTGTAAGTACAGCATCAAAGCTATACTGTGGACAAGCTGGAATACAGATTCCTTCTCAAAGTAATGCAAGTGAAAAGTCTGAAAATGGAAGATGAAATAAAATGAGAGTTATTGAGGTATATTTGGTACATTATTTATTGATGTAATTTTAAACTTGAAAACAATGTGGAGCTAAATGGTGGTTTAAAAATTTCAAAAGAAAATAGTTAAATGGAGGTGGTGAAATTATTGCAAGTTGCTTTAATAATTGATTTCCATTTATAGCAAAAATACTGATTAGATATAAGGAATTCAAGGTTTTGAGAGGTTCTTTTGTAACTTTGCTGTTTTACTAACACTGTTCTCTACACTTCCATGTCCTGTACTTCAGCAGTTTGGAGTCTGAATAATTCACTATTCTATATTCTAACATGATGCTATAAGTCTTTCTGACCCTTGGGCTCAGGATTTTCACCTCTGTTAATATTGTAACTGATTTTTAGTTGGCTGGGAAAGCTGATTCTTTAAGACTTATGACTGGAGCGAAGAAGGAGACACCTCATTTTCCATTTCTTGTTTTGCACATTTTGGTATTTTGGCAACAAGAGAAATAATGGTTTATATGAGAACAACAAAAATCACTTCTACCTATTAAACAAATTCTCCTCTCCTCTTCATTCCTCTCCACTTTTTCTTTTTTTTTTTGTGAATTAAACTTCTATAAGGTAGTACCTATAAATACATATGCATGATGGTCAAGGTTCAACTCAAGATTAGTAAATCTAAATTTAAGCTGTTTTTCCCTGAAGGTTAAAGTAGGATGCAGCTGCCCTATGTACATGTGGGTGTGCCCTTTCAGCATCAAACTAGTTCCCTGACTGTCTACACACTATCTTCAAGGCAATCTTTGAAGAAGGACCTTCCCATGACAAAGTGTGTTTCTACCAGTGCCAAAATCTGTCCATCATTCTAATTAACCCTCTTCTTCCCTTAGGGCCACTGAAAAATTGAAGCTGGTGACTCAAACATTATGGACAATTCAGTATCATATTGGTATCATTGTTTATCTTGAAATAATTACATTTTTAAAAGGCTGACACAAAGTTATCAATTTACAAACCTATGAAATTCCAAAAGGCTATGAAGAACCATGGAAGTAGATGGCCTGAGTAAATCTGGTAGTGATCTATGTGGTTTCAATACAGTTGCAGATAACAGAATTTTGTTTTATATTTACATAACATAAAAAAAGAAAAAAATTACAGTTGCAAATTTCAGCACATCAAAGGTGGCACAGTCTTAAATCAGCTCCCATTTATTATATATTATGATACAGTCTTTAATGACATGATAACATAGCCCTATCTCATTAAGTGTGCAGAATGTACTGTGATTAAAGGAAGAATGTTTTACAGTAGGAAAAAAAGCACCTTCTGTTACAGCACAGGATGAAAGCCCAGGAAAGTTAGATGTAATTGTGGTTCTATCACAGACTGCATATGTGATGGCTATCAGAAGGTAGATAAAAAAGGATTTGGAATATGACTGCATAGCAAAACTTGTACTTGCTAATTTCTGAATACTT
Organism: Calyptomena viridis; assembly: GCA_013390005.1. Lineage (NCBI taxonomy): Eukaryota > Metazoa > Chordata > Aves > Passeriformes > Eurylaimidae > Calyptomena > Calyptomena viridis. The sequence goes on along the minus strand of WEIV01010334.1, from coordinate 38,037 downwards.
CATATTTTTCAGAGGTACCTTTCACTTAGCATCATTCTCTTTATGAAATATGAGTTACATGCAAGTAAAATACAAGAAGGTTATAGGATGCTCAAGTAGTCTTCTAGTGGTGATAAATGCTTTTTTATTTCAGTGACTTTAAAATACATAACAGTTAGCTAGGATTAGTCATTTTCACCACAAAGCAAATTAAATTCTAATAAAGGCATGCAAACTCATCAGGAAATTAGAACATTTTTGTCATTTTAGCTCATCTGCAACAGATTTACACATGGAGTCATAAAATAATGGAAGTTTACAGTATTCAAAATACAAATTCACTCAAACATTTGATGTATCCAGTTAATGCTTTTCTGTACAAAATATTTTGGTGGCAGAAAGTCCCGCTCTACACAAACAAACTCTAATTCCAGACATAAAAATATCATGGTACAAAGTAAATGGTGCCTTCCATATAACTCATTGTAGACATTCTCCAACCATTTTTTCATTGAAACACTTCCTTTCATGTTTGTTTTCAAAGTATTGCAGAACTTCTTTCTGAAAGCTGAGCAGGAGAAGGCACTGTTTCAATTGTAAAAGGTATTTCTTATATGTAAGAAGCCAGATAAAGAAGATGCTAAAAGTGTAATTAGTACACTGAATAATTCACGGTCATATGTTAAAATGTATGGAAACTCACAGATTTATATTCTCTGACTCACTACTATCTCATTTTATACAAGAACATGTTATACATTTTTCAAAACATTAAGTGAATTGCAATTGGCACTTGAAACAAAAGCTTCGCAAGAGTAAAAACTTTCATCAACTGTTAGTGCATCTTAAATGAGAGTTAATACAGTAAATATTTTAAAATAATACAAGACTACAGAGACATTTTAAACCAGAAAAATCTGTTGCAAGTGGAATTAAGTTTCTCCAGTTGTTGCACCCTGAAACTTCATACTAGTTTTTGAAGTCACTTCTATTTTTATTGCATGCCAAAATGTACATAAGTATACAAAACCACTATTTATAAATCTGAAAAACAGATACTTTCAAAACTGTAATGCTAAGGCTTTTGAATGGTTAAAAAGTCCTCTTAGTAATATTGCAAAAAGCAAAATTTCATCACAGAAGAAAATCGTAAAACCACATTTGAACTCATTTTGAGTAATATGACATACAACCTGTGATCTGTAATTATTAATGCCCACATAAACTGATCTACCTATGAGGAGTTTTTATTCCACTTCTGGATTTTATTGAGTTCAATACCATTATTTGAAATTCATTTTAGGACACTGCTATACATTTAAGTTATTTCAGTCTTATATTGGTAAATACCTCTGATTTTCTTATGATTATAATTCTGTATATATTAATAATTTCAGTCAATGGAAATGACAGACAGTACTTTGAAATACGAAATACAATCTAAAGGTAGCACTCAAAAATATATTAACTATACACAGTCAATCTTTACTCTTAGTGAATGGGGACTTAACAGGGTTAGGAATATGGACTGTAATACAAGAAGTGCGCTGAGATATCCAGTAACCATTCATGAAAGATTTAAGGTAAACAGTAAGCTTGCAGTTCCCACACAAAAGAGCTAATTAAGTTATTATTTCCACAGAACAAATTGTTTCACTGATATAAAATGTTAGGTAGAACATTCCAATTTCTCTGTTGCTATACTAACAGTACACTGATTTAACTCTTCTTTTTCCTGCTTCATAGCAAGTTCAAATGAGACTTCATCCTAAGATGAATCAAGCTCCCTGATTTCATATTTCCCATGAAATCAGTATTCAGGACTCTCTCAGAGTTGAAGGCTGTCCACCAGAAGACAAAAGCTTTTAATTTCTGAGGATGGCTGAAAATGGACGAAGCTCTCCAAACAATTTGTGATTTATACCTGAGGGGACCAGTTCATATTAAGTGCTTTTAATTCATGGATCCAAAATTGGGCTCCACGGAACCATTTCTGGCACTTGTTCTAGCTGCCTGCCGTGCTCATGCAGAGAGCAGCAAGCAGCCAGCTGTAGCTAGTGACTGCGAGGGCTCCTTCCACAGCCCCCTGCAGCGGATGTTTCCAGAAGACAGCTTCCACAGCAATGCAGTGACGGCTTGTTTCAGGGTTGTTGGCACAGCGGGAAAGGGCGATTTGCATCCTCCACCCGCCACTGTGCGCTGAATGCAACTGAACCAAGTCAGAGAATATAAACCTACAATGTGTCTGCACACATCCTGCACATCAGCAATGTTGTAACACGAGGTGCAAAAATAGCACAGATAAATATTGGGATTTATGTGTAAAAAAATGGGACTTTGGGAACTCAGTTAACACTAAAAACTTTTCAATAAAGGTTTGTTAGCTGCACATATTTTTGATCAGACAACCCTAATCGCTTCTTAAACAATAGGAGGGCCCTCATTCTTGTCCTAACCTCTGGGGTAACCGTCTGCCTCCAAGTGCATATAGAAAGTTATACAGCAAAAACTACACATTATTAGGTAGATGAGAGGCATCTTGGTATTTTTCCCTCCTCAGCATTCCTCTAGTACTGAACTTCAGTACTGTCTGACAACCTCTAGATGAGCACCTGGAAGACAGAATGTTTCTATCTGAATGTTGAAACTGTTCTTAGACATATTCCCTTTTTAATAGACTTACTTGTGGCTCTAGAATGCTAAATATGTCTATATATTGAGCCACCACTCAGCTTATACCCAAAACTCTTAATATTTGGCCTGTGTGAGTTTGGGTACCATGATTTGTTTACTAACCTTGTTTGATTTAAATTCCAGAAAAAAAATCAAAAATCTTGACAGGTTTGTTCAAAGTTCATGCATCTGTTCAACTTAAAATGAAGAGCTATAAGAGTCTTGTAGTCCATATCAGCAGAAGTTACCTCATTATATTTTCTGGAGATATGTCAAAACACACAGCAATGCCCTTCACTGTATAAAGTGGTGTCAGGAAACTTTCATACCACTTTTCCTTTAAAGTTACAAAAGTTTTTGCTCATATCCACAGTCTCTGTAAATGCTGGAATACATACAGAAACTTGTAGTCAAAGGTCGTTCACTTATAAACTAATCCATAGATCTTCAAATATCTTCAGATATCAAGCTCCTGAACTTCCATTGACTCCCAAAGGCTTCAGTGACTTAAAGAGCTTTTAAGAGACCTCTTTTTTTTTTTTTTACCTTCACACCAGTCCTCACAAGAAAATGACTATTCAAATGTACTTGACACCATCAGGTATTAAGGCTTAGTGAAAAAAAAGAAGATTCTTGAGTATAAAATTTCCTCTCTTAGGGGAGGAATGGGAAAGGAACCCTGCAGAATGGGTATCCCAAGCCCAAATTTGTCACTGTCTCACAATCTGCAGGGGAGAGTGGCTGCAAGGAAGCCAACGCTAGATCTTTTCTGCATGTCTAGTGACATTTTGCCTCTCTTTTGTGCCACTGTGCAAATGACACAAGGGGACTTGTAGTCCTTGTATGCAGATCTGAAGTTATTGAAGACTCATTGTTTTCTTATTTAAGTAAAAATTTCCAGAATAACAAAAGGCTGTGGTTCCTTGACAGATGGCCATACGTCACCAAATAAAACTACTTTTAACAGAAGTTAAAACTGGTTCTGTGTTCTAACAGAAATTCACCGTACAGCAGAGAAAATTTGGGTAATCAATCCATTTTTACAAAAGGGGCAGAAATAATTTTCAGACATATCTAGCAAGTTCTAGATGTAATGCTACATCTGTAAAATAAAATAAATGGCAAAAGTAAACAAGATACTTACGCATACATTTTAGATAGACTAAAAAACCCTGCTTTCCATCAGCTCACTGGCAAAGGCGAATGTTACTTCTATATTTTTCCAGTTACATGCATAAGTCTACCTCAATGAGCTACTAGGGACTTCTTGCAACTTATTAGCACCAGAACCCATGGAGTGCTCCTCACTGAACACTCAGACAAAATGCCATACATCAGAAAGTACTAGGAAAAATACTTGGTGAATAAATTAAAAAGTTATGAAGCTGCAATTATAAATGGAGCTTAGAACATCTTACTTTTAGCTCCTTTTTCAGCAACCAAGCAAGGCAGTTATTAAGTGCTAAGAAATTACCAGTTTTCAAATGTGTTTTTTTTGAGTGCATTTACCCAGTAAAAGCTGTACTGTAAAATGCGTGCTAGTAAAATTACGATGAATTGCTAATAATTAACAGGAAAAATATAAAAGTATTCTTTTGCCTTTGTTAGTGAGCTGATGTTAACTAATTTTTATGACATTCCAAATACACATACTTAGAAACAATTGTGAAGCAAACGTTAGATAAATATGATTATAGAAAAATGTCAAAAATCAGAAATAGGCAGCAGTTCAATCTTTTCCTTTTTCATTGGAAGAACACAGGAATTTGTTTTAACATTAAACATTTTAGAGTGTATTACACACAAGAATATATAAAATTAAATGTTGAAAATAATAACTAATGATTTTCTAGGATGTGATCTACATTTGATAAAATTGACAGCATCACTAGGAGCTTTAGAAGAAGAAAGATCAAACTGCTAGCTACCAGAATCAGATTTCTTCCAGCTTCTAGGAAAATTAAGGTCATAGAAACCTTCATCCAAGTCAGCTGAAATTTGCATCACACAAGTCCTGTGTCTCTATAGACAGGTGCACAAAACCTGGTTGCAGGCATGGAATTATCTCCCAAGTCTCAAGGATGACTTCTTTTTCTTGCAGTAGAATTAGGACTGGACAAATGTGGGAGCTCTGAAAAATCTAAACCAATTAGGGTATTTTGGAGCAGCAGAGTTTGCTACCATATCCCACAAAACAGAAAGAAAGTGGAAACAATGGGAAAGATGCATTTCCTCTTCCCCAACAAAAGTGATCTGCAAGGCATTTAGCCACAGGTTTTGGTGAAATCTGAACATCTCTCCACTGTAAGAATTATGCTTTATTATTTTGAAGACTTCCCGAGAATGCTGTTCTCCTTAAAGACACTAGTAGAGACTCTAGTAGCTTTTCTGACAACTGAAATTCTTTCCTATCTTTACTAATCCCACAGTAGGTTGGTTCAGTAAACCAAAATATTTCACCTTCTTTGTATTTTTATATGGTTCATTACTACATTGTTTAAGAACTGGAATCATTTTCCCAGATGGAGCAACGAAATGAAGTTAAATTACTATTGCTCAATTACTTCAGTGGTCTGTTTTCTGGGGCTGATCCCAACATCCCTCTTCTCTGCACAGTCCTTATTTTTGACAGAAATGGTCCTTTTTTTTTTTTTTTTGGTGCATTTTCCCACACAGAATATTTACAGAAATGTAGGATTCTAGCCTGCAATTCTTGCATCTACATATCTTGCTGTGAATGTATGGTCAGGAGATGAATTTGACCTACGAATCTTTGCATCTGAAATGATGGAATCTGGAATGACAATGTTGTTATGGAAATGCGTAACATACAAAGCCATATGACACAGTGATTTTAAACATACCTTGTCTGAGAACTAAAGATAAATCCTCAGTTGCATCACCAACAGACATATGGTCTGAAATCTGTTCTGTGAATGTGAAAATTTTGCCAAAGTAATTTATAATTATTTTACAGATTGGATTAGTTGATAAAGTAGTATATTTGATTTGTTCATATTGACTTTAAATCCTAGCAAAGAAAACAGCACCATTTATCCTGTGAAGAAATTGTGTGAGTTAGAGGTACACTGTAGCCTCACTTTAAGTTAAAGTTACTTAAAGTTATTAACAAGAGGCTGTGAATGAATCTATGGTTTACAGGGTGGCCATTACTGAAGCAGAATTCACCACATGGAAGATGAAATGAGTTATTTAAGTAGTGAAATATATATAGATCATCAGTGAGAAATACATGTATTCAGTTTCCCTCTTTTTTTTTAAGTAGAGAGGAGAATGGCTGAGCAGGAGGAAGCAATGTCAACAATTTCTGCACTATCAGTAGAAATAACAAGTCTATTCCTACATGGGGGATGCTCATATACATGCTCTGTAATGGGGATGAAGATAGAAGGGGAGAAGGCAAAGGCTGTAATTCAATTTAGATGTATTAGAGATTATTTTCAATGCCTACTCATCTATTGTAATTTCTGCCTAGAAATGCTTTAAAAAAGTAAGTAAGAAGCCAGAATAAAGCTCTCCATAAGTCTCTGCAAGATTCTCAGTCATAACCTGGTGTCTGAGGATCTACTTTTGAAGGGGGAGAAGCAGATGAAATAAATTCTCTCTTCTGAACCCCTATGTGTAGAGTTTTGCTTCCCAATCTTTTGTTCTCAAGACACTTGAGAGGTAAAATGTTTATTTCTAAATGACTGCATGTATAAAGACAAAGCCCTAAAGCCAGATTTTTTTTTCAGGCAGCAAGAAGTCTCACACAAAAGTGCTCTTTGCCTCCAAAGTTAAACTGCATATACTACAGTGTCTTTTTTTTTTTTTTTTCCTAGAAATCAGTGATACAGAAATTAAAAATCACTTCCAAACAATATTTGGCACTGATCTTACTCTTAATTTGAAGCATGTGGTACAAGCCAGACGTGATCCTGTAATCAGTTGCCCTTTAAACAAATAAACGTAAGTTTATAGCAGACACATTATCAGTAAAATTAACCATTTAATTCCATTTCACATAGACTTATTCATAAGGGCAGCTTATCGTAACAAATATGAACTTTTCCAGTTAGTGGAACATGCATCTTCCAACAACAGTGATATACCCTCTGGATTCTTTCTCCTTTGGGCATGATGCAATAAAGGCTGCTGCCTCCTCAGGGGCTATACATTACAACTCAGAGGAAGCACAAGTCTGTCAGAGTGGTGATGGATGGATCTTTATTCTCCTGATCTGCAACTATCAATGAACCCATAATGATTCTTAGTAATTTCTGAGAAGCTCTGAGCAGTTCTACCAGTCAATGCAGCTATCTGCAATGCTGTATGTTTGTGCTCCTTTTCTTACATCTGTTCACTTAGAGTGAACAGCTAAAGGCAGTGAGGCTGGTGAAAAGCAAAGCAGATACCTCTTGGTGTTTTGTACCTTTTTTCCATCAGTATGTGGTTTTCCCTTGATAATGGGTTCACTTTCATGAGAGAAAAGATCTTGAAGCCTCTCGTATAAAACTTTTACTACTAGTTCTCAAATAAACCCTGGCATCTGATTCACAAACTAAGGCTGAGGAGCCCATTTTCATAGAATCGTGGAATAGTTTAGGTTGGAAGTGAGCTTTAAAGTCGTCTAGTCCAATTCACCACTTATTTTACAACAAAGCACCAGTTTGAAAATATTTTCTTCTCAAACTGGTGAACACTGTTCTGCCAGCAACAGTCATAACTTTCTCTCCTTCTTCCTCTTTTCTTTCCACAAGATGGGAAGCACCCCTGAACTTCATTGTAGCATCTCCAAACCTTTCCAGACAACACAATCAGCTCCTGGAGCATTTCTCAAGCCTAACTACTTTTCAGACAGAGCAGTGTCCCTGTGGAAATTCCCAAAGTACTTCTGTTACTAGGAAACATTTGCAATTATCACATTTCTAAATACTGGGGGGAAAAAATGCCTGTGTGGACAAATTCTATCAAGTTCCCACAACTCAGTTCCAGTAAGCTGACATCAGAATAGCCAGTATCAGGATAGCAACTCATAGAATAAACATAAAATTAAACTGATTTAGATTCAGTTAGATGTTCATACAGATTAATATTACCATAACAGTAAACAAAAATCATAAAAATTAAAAAATTATTCAGGAATAAGTTCAGTAGTGTTACAATCAATGTTTCCATACTGCATTAAAGGCAGTATTATAGACAGATGCGTATCTTTTATTGTTTTGGATTTCTTAACTAATATTTTTTCTATTTATCTCAGGAGGACATAATTTAACCTAATAAAATATTACCCTTTGGAATACCAGAAATGCCAGAGCCAAAGTGTAACATGTGACACACAGTATGAAGCAGAAAGAACACAGTCATAGCCTTATCTACCAGATTTATTCTGTGAAACAGAATGCAATTGAATTACTTAACTATCAGATTTCAAGAGCTGCTCTCAAGTACTTTTTAATCTTACTAGGGTTACCTATTTTCTCGAAAGAATTTACTATTCAGAAATTAAGAGTCTTAAAAATGTTGCTTCTTACATTTTGCCTTTTCTTTATTGCCATTTTTTATAATGGATAGTGGAATAGTTGCTGTTTTTTCTGCAATTTCTTCACTAGTTTTATGGAATTTGATTTTCTCTTAAAGCCTTAATACCTTCATGGCAAGTTGAAAACCACTGGGTAATAACTTTGCTCTGCTTGAATCGATGATAAAGCTAACAGAATTTCAATAACTATGTGTAAGGGCATGCTTTTAAATTCAATGTTTATACTTAGTAGATTGCAGAACTACTATCTAGATAGATAAATCATGGTTATAGTAATTTAACATTACACATGTCAACACAGAGTGTGTCTTGAAGACCCAATTGCACATCTAAATTGCCAAAAGGTTGTGAGACAAATTTATGATCTTTTGTACTGATAGAAATAACTTCCTAACTCCAAGTTTGAGTAAATACTTTTCTCTTTTTCTATGTGAAAACTCATTAACTAAAGTTGTTTTAAGCTAATAATTTAAATCATATATTTGGAACATCATTAACTACAAATCTTTCCTTAACCACTTCATCATGAAGATAAATTGTTAAATAAAAAGCATCCTTCTGGTTTTTGTTTCAAAAGTCACTAAGTTTGAAGATACCATAGTGAAGTAGATTTTGAGTGATTTGGTACCCAAACCAGATAATGTACTGTGACTCGAAAGTAGGGTGCTAAACTGCTTAAATGGTACCAGAAATCAGCAAAGTCAGTAGTGCATATTTGTACTTTCACTCTGCACCTTGTATACTGTTAATTCATTAAGAAATTTACTATGTGCTTTTTATCATGATGCACAATGACTGAGACATCCTTTAGTGATTACAAAATCAGATTATATCACTGGACAAAACCCTCTAAGTTACATATATAGCAGCAAAACCCATAGGTATGTTCTTTCCCATCTGACTTTGGCTGTGTTATGGTTTGACTCTGGCTAAAAGCCGAGAGCCCACACATAGATCTAAAATTTCTCGAAGAAGGGGAAAAAAACCCTCGACTTTTGTGATAAGGATTACAAGCAACTGTTTATTAACTACTTCACACAACCAAAACAGGCTCTAACTTAGAATATTAAGTATTAACTACTACTACTACTACTAAAATCAGAGCTTAAGAGTGGGAAGTTTGATAGATGTTACAGACACCTTTCTCCCCCCACTCCTCCCTTTTAAGATCTTTCACCTTCCCCCAGCAGCTCGGGAAGGCAGGTGTGTGTGTGGGGGGGGTTACAGTCAGAGGTTTTCTTTGCTGCTGTTCAGAAGAGTGAGAGAGTCCCACTCCAGCTTTCCTCATGGGGTCTTCTCCACAGAAACAGTCTGTTGCAAACTGCTTCTTAGTGGATTTGTT
>WEIV01010334.1:16375-28388 GCA_013390005.1 Calyptomena viridis | reverse complement strand
ACAGATATTAAAACCACTTTAGATGATAGAACTCAGGCAAAGTCAGTCCTGTCCCTAGTGTAAGACTGACTTCAGAGCTCTGGAAAAACAAAATCTGGGGAGAAACCTCTTGTTAACATTTTACTTCCACAGATATATTGACTGTTGTGTGGAGTGTCAAGAAATTCCATAAGATGTCTTGCAGAATTCTATTATTCCAGGTTTTATTTGTTTTTAGCTGCCACAGAGTACAAAAAATTGTCGCAGTAGTATCAGATCTTTGTATCATATCAAGGACTAAATATTCTACTTCCACTTTTCAGAATCTTGGAAAAATTGGATCAAATAATTTCATTTACTCATTCACTAAACATACCCTGTTGAGATTCTGTTCTGATAAAAACAATATATGAGGTCATGTGTTACCTATACATACTTTCAACCGGTCTTAAACTGAATAATAAGGTACAAAGATGCCCACTATTACTTGAATGGAAAAAGATTACCTATTGTCCTTTTAGAAAAAAATCACCAAACTAAGGTTTTTGTATTGCTAATCTAATTGCAAAATGTAATTACGCTTTGTTTTAGGTATAATTAATAATCATATAAAAACCCTTTTGTTAATTTGATAGTAAGTGGAACTAAGAGAATCAATGTTCTTTTTAGATTTCATTAAAAATAAGAGCTCCTGCACTGTTCTCAAGTATCGAGAGTTCTATAATATGTTTCTACAATATAGAAAAGTTAATTTAATAATCTCAATCATCTTCTTTAAAGTTACATCAGCATATTAGGAAACAACTTTGATATCTTTCCATCTCCCAATGTACAAATGATTCCTTGCAAGGAAATAATTTCAGCCCTAGTTGCTGTTATCAGCTGGGAAGCACACCAAGAAGTATCCATGGGCTATCATCTCCCTCAGAGATATTGGCAAGAGAAATGAGTGGCACAACAGACATTTTTAGCAGTTGAAGGAGCTGATATAGCTCAGTTTCATCAGTTACAGTACAGCTGGGGAGGATGAATCATCACCCACCTTTGTCTGTGCTTTTGGATGAAGCTCAAATGGATTTTCTTTTCGCCTCACTTTCTTTACTTTTTTCCCCTGCACATCAAACAGTTTGAAGTAGAGTAATGTTGTAGTCAGTTGTTCCAAACAGGGATGAGCTGAATATGAGCGCCATTGTTCTAGAGCAAACCCAAGACATGGTTCTGGTACAGGTTCTGTTGGCAGAGATGCACTCCAGAGTGACTGTTCCTTACTAGGACAACATGGCTGGTTTCCTCTCTCTGCTGGAGACTGCTTTAAAAGACAATCAGAGGATAAGCCCCCCATTATGTACCTCTGCCTTAAGCTTATTGAATTTATGGTGTCATATATCTTCACTCTTAGCATGAAACTTCTCAATTAGTCTGCTAGTATCCAAATCTAACCCATTAATTTCAAAAGAAATTACTCTCTTAAACTTAACATCATAAGTCATAAACCAGCAAATAACTTAAAAAGGTTTTTTTAAGTGAAAATATTAAACAAAGAAAAATACTGATGTTCTGTATCTGTATCACTCTGATAAGCTTTTTGAGGTGCCACATGACATTATGCAGTCAAATGACTTCCAGTTGCTTTCTTCAGATTTCTGGAGCCTAGAAATAAACCTGAAGAGGGCCCACTTGTCATTATAATTTTTTTTTATTCATAAAAAGACCTTCCCTAGGATATGTTATTATTTTGTGGTGTGCTCTAGTCTTTAAACTTTCCCAAAGACACATGAAATTTCTGCTAAGATCAAAAATTCACCATGTCTGTGATAGTTAGGGAATGTTATATTGATTCAGCTTTCATTTCTAATCAATGGAAGTTCACTGGAGAAGTTGTGCCAAACCAGTGCTAATTCCCCCATCATGCCCACTGTCAGAAGGCAACATTTACACTTTGTCCTCTAATTGTGCCTGCAAGCTGCCCCTGAAGCAGCCCTGAGGGTGGGCTGGCAGAGAAATCATACAGGAGCTTGGATGGGGAGGAGAAGGAACAGTTCCTTAAAATGTCATTGCTAAATGTGTCAGCAAGCAGAATCCTTGCCAGTGCAAAGTCAGGCAGGTTATACGAAGTTAGAAGTAATATTTGGTTTAGCTCACTCTGTAAATTACAGTCTTAGAAATCTTCAAGATGGAATGTTTTCTGGATCTGTTTTTCCCTTGTGTGTCTAGGATTATGAATAAGGATTTTGTTTTTTAGGATAAGAATGAAGAAAAAATACCAACACTTGTAACAGGGGAAAAGAAAAAAGGATTTGAAAATAACTTAGGTGGTTAGGAATCTCCTATTGTGCCAATTATCACTAAGGAAACAAAAGTAAAATAACTAGAAAGACTTAGGGGCACTCAGACAAGAAAATGATTGCACATGAACTTAATGAATTGCTGTTACAGATTACTACAGAATACTAAAAATATATCATGGGAAAATATTCAGAAAACATATCTCCATTTTTCCAACCAGCATGGACAGTTTTGAAAAATTACTCTTTTCACCAGCATTAGATGTAGGACAAAAATTTAATTGCAAGAGCATCTTGGCAATAGAGTAAGATTTTCTGAACAGACCACAACAATATAATGTGGGACAGGCTATCAATTTTTATGCATTAAACTATGATGGTTGCAAATAAATTAGGAGAGAGCTTTAAAAGCATGATTATTGTATTAAGGCTTTGTGGAAGCCATTAGTAAGAACTATTTTCCAAAAGTAGCAAGTAATATTTTCAGGGTATTTTTTTTCTCTGCTTGTTTTTATTTAAAATGAAACATTCCTATGAAAATTTCTGTTGCTTAGGACTATATTTGTTCCACAGGGATTTTTATTTCAAGTCAGAAAAAAAGCAGCAGCAGATGATAAATTCCTATGTGTGTATTTTTATGCAAACATCTCTAGTAATCAATAGGGAAAAATGATAAAAAAACATATATGCTCCAGAAATAGAATTATTTCTATAGAAAATGTTTTCAGAATTTCCCATGAGAAGACAGTAGTTTTAAAAGTAAGTCGTAAAGGCCATTTTTAATCTGAAAAATAAAATCTATGGCAAATTTTTCACAATATATTTATGAAAGGCATAGAGGTAAAGATTAAAGGGTGCATGCACTGTCAACCTTGGAAACAATATCCATTAATTAAATATACATGTAATTCTAGCTATTACATTGAAAACATACCTTTGTAAGAGCATCTGGCTTAGCACTCCCTGTCATCTAGTCATCAGGCTGCCACAAGAGAGAACAGCTACTCCATCACCCAAATATTTTAAGCCTCAAGAACTTCAATAGAGGCCAAATGCTGTCTATGTTTTACTGCCCCCGCTCATTCAGGGTATGTTACTGTGCTACTTAGGACCCTCCCTCAATTTTCCCCTCTAGAGACACTTTGTCTTCTTGCCTTGTTCCTATCACCTAGTTGGTTTTATTACTCTTCCACTGTAATACAAATTTGTCCTTTCCCATTATTCCTTGTCAAACCTGTGAGCTGACTGGTTTTCACTTCAGATCTCTAGAAGACACACCATAAATACACAGCAAATAGGGAAATGAAGCTGCAGGTAGATACAGATACACCACAGTTCGCCATAATGGATTACATTTGATTGCACCATTACTTCTTACTCAGAAAGCTAAAGCTGCCAGGTCATACAAAAACAAACCTCCAGAAAACAGTGTAACTTGGGCCATTTTAGCTTCTTGATTTATCCATTCGTATCTAAGAATACATGCAAAAAATTCATGGCTTTTCTGCCCTGACTTCAAAGAGACCTGTAGCTTAATACACATAAAAGAAAGGTCAAACTCTTACTGTATGGCCTGTTCTCTAACTTATTCCTTCGTCACCTTGAGACTATTTTAGAAATTATTGCATTTAGTTCAAGCCAGTCCCTTTGAGGCACCTTTTTTTAGACTAGATGCAAACAGACCTCCTTCCATTGCAGGGAGTCAATGGGATGTGCCGTGTTCTCTAAGGCTTGATGGAGCACTCACAGCCCATGGTGGATATGCAGATAGGGGTATTCATTTGCAAAAACTTAAGCCTATCAGCTGCATTCTATTTTGTCCAATTACAAGGGAATCTTGAATCTAAAGCAGTCCCCTCTGTCCAAAGAGCAAGATTCAAAATAATTACATGTAAAAATGAAACTGCATATGCCCTTCTTTTAGATATGCACTTTTCTCGTGCCACTGCACAACCCACCTCCCCTGCAGTCTGATTCCATCCATCATCCTTCACTGACTGTTGAGCAAGTAGTAGATAAGGTACAAACCAGCTCAGTCTCAGTCACTTCCTTTAAAAGAAAGAATTTCTGCCTAAAATTTTCTAAGACCAATATCAATAGGAAAGTAATTGACACTGGGCAAAAAAAACCCCCTCCTATCTTGACTTCTTGCACATACATTTCACATTGAAAAAAAAACAAAAAACCAAAGTATTTGTAAAATTTATGGATAAAAGCTAAAAGTCATAAACACAGAGTCACAACTATGAAATCTTTATCAGGCATATGACTATAGGTGCCACATTAAGTGAGAGGTGTCACATTTGTCAAACATACAAAATTACCAGTTATTCTTTGCACAAAAAGAGCATTGCAAAAAAATTCAGGTTGTGGAATGTTTTATATTTAAAGCTGGATGAGGAGACAATTTTAAAGAAACATCTCCAAATCTTCTTAAGACACTTAAACTACTTTAATTATATAAAATATAAGCATCCAGGTTTGACTATTTTCATGTAATTCTTGTTAATTTTTCTTTTCAAAAAGAAAAATAAAAATTGAAAATTCAAAATATATAAAATGTTAGTTTAACACATTTTGAGTACAAAATATTGGTGTAAACAAATATTGTGAAATGTAATATCATAATTTTGACCAATACATATTAGACCAAATAGTATTCTGTGATCGAAAATTGACAAATTTACTAATGGCTTTGAGGACCAGATTTTGGATTAAAGAGAATGTAAGTAGAAAAAAATGTACAATTTAGCATTCAGTGGACATTCAGGCAGTGTGATTTACATGTATAGGAGGCAGAGGGAAGTCATTAAAGGAAAAGCAAATTATGGGACAGTGTAAGTAAAAAATCTGTTCCTTTAGAACTTTAATTAGCTGCCCTCATCATTGCTTTTCTCTTGTAGGTACTTCTGCCCCATCTCATCCAATGTAATGTAGCACCTAAATTCAGAGATAAATTACGTTTTAATAAATACGTCTATTCTCTGACAGACTCAGTCTACAGCTTTTCAGTCTTTATGGTGTCACTAACTTAGGCCAGCTTTGATGGAAGATTCTCACACATTACCACAGTTGATTTATCTGTCTTGGAAGCATGATCTGAGGACAGGTCCTAACCATTTCAGAAGTGCAGTAAGAATTTTATGGCAAATATTTATTTTTAAGGATTATTTTATTTGATTAAACGTAGCAGTGCATACTGTTGTACACAGCATGATTTATATGGTGTGTCTTATATTACATTTATTGCATACACTCCATGCAGTTTCAGCTTTCAATGTACCATAGGCTGTTATTTGTAGGTTTGAGTTAATAGTTCATCTATATGTGTAGGACACTTCATGTTCCTCGGTAATCATCCTATGATGTCTTTAAGGTCTAGAAAACATCAGTAGATCAGTTTGCCCTTGGTTTATATTTTCAAGACTGTCACCACAACAAGGTCTAGGATGCAGTTTACTTATTTGTCAACCAAAAGCTGAGACTCTTGAACACTGTTCCTGGAGAAGGGGTGAAAAATATTTTGAACTGAGTTTGTGCACAAGTTTATCAAAGGATGGCATTATTTTCAGCCCTGATCTTTGTGGCCATCTATTGTTACCAGTTTTTCTACATCATTTTGGACTACTGATTCTGTGTGCATTTTCCTCTATTGATTTTACTGATGCTATAAAGCATGTCATTCCTACTCCTACTCAGGACTCCCACAACTATATAGCCATTGTTTCACTCAGCCAACTCACTGTAATAGGAATTCAGAATGAGTCAGTTTTCTGCTCAAGACCATGAACCTTTCTGAAAACACTGCATGCCAGGAAACAAAGCTTCATCTTGTGCATACAATTTCATTGTTACATATATAGATTGACATTCAGAGTCCATTTTGTTTGAAATGGCCAAGGCTGCAGGATGAACCAGTATGCAAGCGTGACTGACATATCCTTCCAAGGCTGGATAGGGGATGGGCATGCTCCCTACACCACAGATCCTACATCAGAGGCATGTCTCAGTCTCCAAAGCCAGCATCAGCCATAATGTCAAGAAAGGGATGCTGGAGCAGGTCTTACAAGCTATGGTAGCAGTTTCTCATTTAACAAGTATTAATAATATGTGGGAGAAAAGACTTTAGAAGACAAACAATGAATTAACCAATAAATCTCTTGTCATCTTTCTTTTTGTTTCCCACTGCCACTCTCTCACGTAATCCATCGAATCACATTAAAAACAGTTGGGTCTAGTGATCACACATCATAATTTTCTCCACTATTTTAACAATTAACAGCACAGTTTTAGTGTTCTCATATATAAAAAATGTTTCAGTTTTTTCAAAACAAAAAAAAAATAGTATAAGTCTTGTGAGCTTCTTATAAGAAACATCCTGTTAACAGTTGCTATGACTCTATGGTAAGTAACTTAATCTTCCTTTCTGGTTTTTCTTTTAATGATAACTCATACAGAGTTTGATGTAAAGACTAAAAAGAAATATTGGAACAGCACTTACAGTATGGTAAGAGCTACCAAAAAATGAGGATATGTTTTGAATGAAAAATACATTATTATATAAAAAGGTTATATGATTATAATATTATATAATTATACAGTAAAATACATGTAATTCAAATACTATCATGTGAATATCGAAATGAATGATACAGAACACATGAACTGAATTTCTATTAAAACAATTTAAAAGTTGGCATGATTTTTAAATAGGCTTCCCTCACTTATATTTCTATAAAATAAATTTTAAAAACTTTGCTAAACTTTCAAATTAATAGCAGTTTATGCATAGCCCTTTAAGTGTCTTTTAATTTCTTTATTCTCAAACCATAGGCCGTTGTGAGAACTTTTACGAGACCTGAAATGAGCAATATCTGAATATAAACCAACTTTAATCTCTTCTGGTTTAAAGCACTATCTTGGGAAAACATTTAACAAAATTGAATTCATTAGCTTAAATTGTAACTACAATATGAACAGGCATACATTAAATACTATAATCACCACGTTCTTGCTGTTAACTTTACGTTCATACTTACAATAAGGTAAATTTATAGCTGCACAGGAATTGCAGACATCTCAAGACCTGGAAACATTTGCAATATTAATTTAAATTTGGAGCAAAATGATGTAAGAGCTGACTTCCTGGAGCCCTGGTGAGGGGTGATGCCTGTGGAGAGCAGGTATGGTTGGGGTAAGTCCATGGGGCCAGGGCAATGGACTGGTGCTTGTGGTGATGCTGCATCAGCAGGTACACTGCTGATCACTGCCTGGCTGGACGAGATGGGAGCTGATTTTGTTGCTTGTGTTGCTTTCTTAATAAAGCATGGCAGAGGATCAGCCTTCATATGTTATGGAGAGGAGGAAGAAGTCCCCACACCATGACAGAGGGGAGGAGTGAAGAGACCACGAGCTTGTCTGTTGCTTTCTTCTCCATACTTAACCTCAGACCCCCACTGATTGGGAATTACTTCACTGCGGGTGTAAAGGAGCGAAATCAGGGTCTTGTTAGGAGAAATCAATCAAAATTTAACTGTGAGAACCAAATCAGGAGATGTGTTAAACACGTGCAACCACTTGGTCTTTTGGGATGAATTTTATATCCTAAAACTTCATTGTTTTGTCCACAGCTTATCAAATGTGTCATAAACTGCAAGTAAAGGACTTCTTACCTATGTGTACTATTGCCATAAGACATTGGAAAAGTCTGGCATAGAAATAATTATTTTTAGTTGCCAAAACTTGTAGTGCTTTTAGAATACATTTAGGAGATGTGAGAAAGATGTGGGGAGAAAATGTTGAAAGAAGAAGTAGATAGAATCAGGCATCAGTTATAAACCTTTGCTCACAAGAGCACTCTTGCTGAGACTATGGGAATACTTTTTAAATATCTGTCATACTCTCATTTTGTCTTTTTTTCATTGTTTCTTCACCTCTTTCTTGGTGTATTCAATTTTTATTCTCCACCCCTGCCTATGCCTCTTCATGGCTTCTCACAACAGACAAGTACTTTATAGACAGTGCCATTGGCTTATTTGAATTTCAGATAATGGAAGCAAATAACATTTTAGTGGCAGAGAAATGAATCCAGAACACTTACAGCTTATGCTTTTATATATTGCTATACAACAGTGTTAAAAACGATGGCCTGTAATTATTTTAAAATACAATTTCTACTTTGAACATCCTAGAAAAATGCTTTCAACCAGGTGAACTCTTAGCTCTTGGCCTCTGTTCCTGTGTGCAGTTGTGAATAACCACCTGGAAAGGTTGTATGTATTGTTATTCTCTCTGCATGTGCATATGATTAGTGACACCAAGGAGTACATAGGAGTGACATTTTAATGCTCTTGTGCTGGGCAAATTGTATTTAATTTTTAATTTAATATGAACTATCATTTAATAATAATAGTTTCAGAATGAATTTTGGAAGGAATATAAAGTCTAAAAGAGGAGAAGTCATTCACCGAAAACCATTCAGATAACATAAAGTTTTATCAACTCTAGTAATTATACTGCTATGCAAATAAGGAATTTGAATGATGATGTGTTTTTTTGAAAAATGATTTGTGGCACACAGTCATAAAAACATACCTATATACAAGTCCTTATATTCATTAAATGGAAGTCTTTATTAGTGTAATTGCTACTCATTTTAAGGGTATACGAAGCCTCTTAAATACCTATGTGTCTTTCTTACTGTTTTTGGTGTATGCAGTGAAAGAATTTAAGACTGCATCAACGAAAATTGCTAAAAAATATTCCACTGAAAATATCCAGTCTAGCACTCAGAAACATATCATCTTCATAAAAACGGACTGCTAATGAGATCACAAAGTTCTGAATTAGAGCAGAAATAAAATCAGACTAATCTAATAACTTCTTCATAAAAATTTTAACAAAAGACAAATTAATTTAGTTTTAAAAAGTATGCTCATAATCTAGGGTAAGAAACTTCAGAATGCTCCATTCACTTTGTTCTGGTAAACTAAAGGGAAATTGCACACATCCAAAATGTCTGACATTGGAAGGGACCACTGGAAATCTCCCCATGCAACCTCCCTTCTCAGAGCTCAGAACTAGGTCCCCTACACCAGGCTGTTCGTGACTGTTTCCAGATGGCTTTTTAATATCTCCAAGGAGAGAAACCTGTGTCAGTTACTCTCACAGTAAGAGCCCCATGATGTTCAGTCAGAACCTCTCGCGTTTCAGTTTGTGCCCATCACCTCTGATCAGGTCACTTGGCACCACTGAGAAGAGCTTGTCTCCATCTTCTTTGCATCCTCCCATCAGGTATTTATACATATTAACATGATGCTCCTGAGTCTGAAGAGCCGACTGGGCTGAGCAGTTCCTCAGCTTGTCACCTCGTGAAAAATGCTCCAGTCCCGTAATCATCTTTGTGGCCCTGTCATTCCAAAAAGTACACATCTTTCATGTAGTTGGTACACCAGCTCATTGTAAAACCATGGTGACAGCCCCCTACCACCTTGTCCTTCAGGTGTCTGAAATGTTTTCCAGTTAGATTTGGTCTGTCACCCTCCTAGAGACTGACCTGAGGCTGACCACTCCAGGTTCCCTAGATCCTTCTTCTTGCACTTCTTGAAGACAGGAGAGATACTTGCTCTCTTCCAGTCCTCAGGAGGCTCCTGTAATGGCCATGACCTTTCAAAGATGATTGAGAGTATTCACACAGTGACACTAGCCAGGTCAGCACTCTTGAGTGTGTCCCATCAGCTTCCATGGACATGTGCATGCCCAGTTGGTTTAAACGTTCCCTAACCCGATCCTCCTTCACCAAAAGTATATCTTCCATGCTCCAGACTTTCCTGCTTGCCTCAGGGACCTGAAACAACTGAAGGTCAGTCTTACCAGTAAAAACTGAGGTGAAAAAGGGATTTGAGTACCTCAGCTTTGTTATATCCTTTGTCACCAAATCTCATCCCTGATCTGGCCAGCCCAGGAGAGCGTGGAGGTGATTATGTATGTGCAGTAGTATAGGAGTTGGTTGTGTGCTGATGTGGAAACTGAGTATCTCTTTTATACCCATATGAAGTCTCTCTAAATACTTCCTTCCTCGTGTTGATGCCCCAGCTCTGGGGAGGTAAATTGTGAATGCTAGTTATCCCTGTTTCCTCCTGCTCCTTATCATTCCCTCTTCTCAACTCATCCTCAAACTAACTGTTTTCCACAGCTTGCTACCTGCAAAATAGCTAAAAGGAAAATTCTTCCGAGTAACCTGTGGACACATCTATTTGTACAAGATTTCAGCTGCTTTGAAGGGTGTTCCATTTTATTAAGCTGGAAAACAGCTCTTGAGGGAAAACCAGCATTTTGCACACATAATTAGGAAGGTATGATACTCTATTTCTGGAGATGAACAGTCAGGAGCTGGGAGATTTTGGCACTTACTGAAACAAATAGCTTTTGAACATCTGAAATTGCTCCTAAATATATTTTGATTATAGTGTGAGCATGGCAATAAAAGAGTCCCTTGAGAGAGAAAAGATTTGGATTCAAATATTAATATTGTTTGGCTGGGAAATGATTATCTCCCAAGTCAGAGCTGTTAGGTTTCTCATTGATAAACCTTTATGCTGGCTTGAGGAAAGAGTCAGAGTAGGGGTTGCCCTCTGCAAACAGAGTGCTGAGCCCTGCTTCAGAAACAATAGTTGCTCCCACACTGGTCAGTGACAAATTCCCTATTAGCTTCCAGCATGATTTTTGATTTTGATCCCAGACCCTTTGCATTTTGCCGTTCTATCAACTCCTGCTCTTGACTCTTGCAGCCATCACTGGCATACACTGCAATTGCAGATCCTGGCACTGCCCACCAGTTGAATATCCTTAATATCAGTATCAAGTCTACTAAGAGAGGGAAAGGAACTCATTACTATTATTATTGTTATTATTATTATTACACTATGACTTTTTATTTCACTGGTTTATGGCATTCAAGAGGAGTTAGATCTACAATCAAAAGCCTTTTCTTATTTTTAAAGGGGTTCTGAAATTTTATTTTGCTTTTCTGGACAGAGACAGAAGTATTTCTCTCAATTTTGTGCCTTGTGACCAATGACTGGGTTTGTAGATGTAGTCAATACTTGCTATATCCTTGCTAGTTCTGCCAGCTGCATCACAAAGTGTTTTGATAACTGCATTTTGTTGTTGTTGTGCAAGCCAACTTCTAGGGACAAGATTTTTAATATTTTATTAAAAAACAAACACACTGTTACTGAAAAAAGCTGTAAATGGGAAGCCAGATGCCCTTGAAGTCTCAATACTCAGTACTCTCCCTCAAACTACACACTCTCTATTTTTTACTTTCATAAATTTTAGAACAATCTGATGATTTTTGAATCTTTGGCACTGACAAGGCTGATACTACATTAGTCTTTTAGAGCTTTAGGGATTTTATGAATGTTCTCAAACTGCAAAACAGTTCCCGCATCCATAATGTGAGTACAGTTCATAAAAGAAAAAAAAATCCATTAACATTAATGAGATAGTTAAATACAAAAAATAAAACCCCACTATAAGAAAATCTCTAAAAATTATATAGCTGTTTTTCTGCTACTAGTCACTCCGCCACTGTTTACAGAAATTCAGTGTTCTTTTGCAAAGCTAGAGTCAGAGTACTGATGAACCACCAAAGCTGAACTTTGAACTCTGTTTCTTTACAGCTGCCCTTAAAGGAAAAAAAACAAACAAAAGAAAACCAAACAAAAAAATCCCACCAAAAAAACCCC
>WEIV01010334.1:0-16347 GCA_013390005.1 Calyptomena viridis | reverse complement strand
CTAATCATCTTCAGCATTTTCTCTCTCCACAAAAGTTGAATGGTTTATCCAATATATTTCATAGCTTCTTCATTTAACAGAGACAAATCTGCCTCCCCCTTCTTAAGCATTTTTGGGGAACTTTATGTGGAAATAATGTGAAAATTAGAGAACACAGCAGTGCCACCATTTTGCACAGTCTAATACAAAGCATGCCCTCAGTAATTAAATGGCTTCAGTTGGTCTGCAAAATTAAAGTAGTCTGATCCTCTGGAACACTTGTTTACCTACATCCATGCTCTATAAGGAGCACAGTGAAGCTTATTAAGTTCATCCAGCTTACTAACTGAGTCAAGCACACAGGAAAACTACGAAAGGGCTAGGGCAGAGTTCAGAGTCAACCGAAATCATTTTGCCTTTGAGAAACAAGGCATGCATATATAATAGTGAAATTAGGATAGACTAGCAAAATGTAATATATATATAGGTATATGTATGCAGTCTCATGCTAATAATTAATTTGTTTTGTAAAGGGTAAGCACTGTTGAAAGTACTTCGAAAAAATTGCTAACAACTTCAGATGGAAGTTGCTGTCAAATAGAATAGAACTAACTATGATGGAGGTCTGTAGCAGTAATTGATACAAACATTGACATTAATGTTGAGATACTTACATGGAAGAATTCAGCACCTCATAAACCTCTTTCCATGCAAAAACTGACCTTTTAAGCTAATGATAGAATTGCCTGTCTCTTGCATGGGAGCTCAGCATGCGCAACATTGCTTTTTACCCACCTGCCAGAATGAATCCCTTTTCATCCTTATTCTATATCCTTTTTAGGACAGTTGCAGTTTATGATAAAACAATAACAAAATGGAATACCATTACAACTTAAATCAATAAAATGTCTTTCCTGAGTCTTGTCTGAATAGTTTGTGCTAGAAATTGGCTGAGATGACTGCAAATCAGTATAATAAAATTATGATGACCAGTTCCTTTGTACAAAATGAAGCAATAAGGAGTTTTTCTGTTAGCTTTATGTTTTTATTGATAGACACCATACTGGAGACCACACACATTACTGTTATATATGAGAAAAAACATAGCTGTTTCAACAGACAAAAATTAAAGTGTAGTTGATTCATTGGCTCCTTTAAGAGGGCTGGCATCTGGACCACATGCACTTCAAAGTCAAATGCTGTACTGAGATGTGCTGCTTTGAAGTACAGCTGCTGATCCAGACAAATTTTGGAGCCTAAACCAGCATATGAATCTGCTGTACCCTGAAAAAAAATCTATTTCAGATGCCAGTTTTAACTCAGTTTAGAAAATTGCTGTCTGGATCGGCTGAACTTCAAAGCAGAACATCGCAGTGCAGCATTTCCCTTTGAAGTGCAGCTAATCCAGATAGCGGGTTTTCTCTCCCTCCTTTTTTTTAAGTAGTTAAAATTGGCATCTGACCTTACTAGTATTTCCCTTCAACATCTGCACATACTTCTTCCCTTCTCCCTTATTTCCTCATCTTTTGACCTCTGAAAAATACAGCAAGATTCACTATCTTGTTAGCTCCTGCATTACCAAAGCTACTATAAAGAGGGTGGTTGTGGGGACAGCCTATACCAAGTTACATAATGGACAGTGGCCAATTATTGCACATGGCTTATCATGAAGTTTGTTAATAAATCATGCTAAAATTTACTATCCAAGAAAAATAAAGGTCAAAGTAAATCCCTTGTAAATGCATGCATTCAGAACCACATTCTCACAGTTCTGCTAACTCATATTAACAGTCATTAGCACTGGTTTAAAAAGTAGCTGAACTTGATAGCATTTCAACTGCAAGAAATTTTAAGTTATTTTTGTCACAGAAAGTTCTCCTTCATAGGCAAGTCAGGAAAGCCCTAAGGAAAAGGTTTTACTAGAGAAAGAACAAAATTACTACAGGCAGAATTTGCACAGCTTCTGGCAAGGGGAGTCAAGGGTAAATGCAGTGCCCTCACCAGGACATGCTGCCATCTTATATACACATAAGGGATGCTGCTACTGAATTAAAAGAGAAATCATGAAGAAATTCTTCACTCTGTTCAAACAACAAAAATAAAGCAAAAAAAGCCCCCACCCAAATACATGCTAGCACAAGAGGACAATGTAATGACAGCATCTCTCATTTGCTGAGAAATAACTCTGGAGAGAGGAAAGGACTGGACAATGACCAGCATTTTATTTACACAGGTCAAGGGATATGTCACTTGGGTGATCTGTTCTTGTCAGGCAGTCTTTAATTAGAAAATTCCTAGAGAGAGCTCCTGATCCCACTAGGTGCTTATTAAAAACTAAAGACAAAAGGAGTTAGTAGAAAAGCCTAAGGAATGGACGGAGAACTCGGGTTACACTGGAAGAGTCAGCTGCTGCTAGCACAGGGAGAGACACTCAGGATGGGATGCTGGATTATGAATGAAAAACTTTCAGTGCTGTTATTAGTGAGTATTTTTAGCATTAAAAAATCTAATTGGATATATATAAATATTTTAAGCTTGTTTAAAAGACATTTTATGGTTTGCTTACAGTAATACTCCCAAGCTTAATGTAAAACTTGCTATAAAATATTCAGCAGCCTTTTTATAACTAGTCTTAAAAACAATTTAAAGTCTTACTGGTTTATTTTTAATTATTTTTAAGTCCATGTACTTTAGTCCTTAGATAAAGGGAGCCGGGGTTTGTAATTCTAATTGAAATTACATAATGATTTATTTTCAGAGGCTTTGATGAATTGAGTTTGGGGAGCAGAGAAAGGAATTTCCTCAGTTCCTAACTCCCTCCATTTGTGTGATTTTTTAATTTTAGCATTTATTGCCTTTTTAGAGACCAGGTTAAGCCCTGTGTTTAAGAACAAGTTTACCATGACACAGTAAATGGCATTTATATCCTTTACTGAGGATGTGGGGATAGGGCTCTAATCCTGCATTTGCTAAAAGATAGCCTCCTTCCAGTGGGCATTTGTGATTTCTATCATCTGTTATCAAAAACTTCATTGCACACTGATTTCGAAACATCTTTCAGATATTCTTAAAACTATAACCATAATCAGTTTTATATGCATTTAAAAATACTCTAAGTGTCACTAATTTGTAGCCTCTCTGCTTTGTAGCTGGTGTGGCTGGGACTGAATTTCTATTTGTTTATTGATACCTTCCACTGGTATGAAGATGACAATGCTTACATCTATACACGGATTATGCTGGGAGTAAGTTTGCATTTGATTGTTAAAGGGTTCCACAGGGAGAATGTATTCATAGCCTGATTTTACTTGTATCCTTCATAAAACTTCCCATGCTTCAACAGTAATTTTCCCATATAAGAGTATTATATTATTATTATTTTCTTTTGCACTTCCTATATCAAGCTTGTAATTTAATTTCTTTATACTGTTATATGTACAGTCAACCCTGGCTTGGGCAAGAGCTTCTGCAACGTGCCTTAATTTTAACTGCATGCTAATCCTGTTACCAGTCTGTAGAAACCTTATTTCATTCTTAAGAGGAGCAAGCATTGTAAGTACCATTTCTCAAATAGCCATATTATCCTCTCTTTTTTATTTCTGTAATTCAGTAGTATTATCCGTATCAAACATTTTCCAAGGAATTTTAATTTTTGATAGAGAAGTCTGTGCACTATTGCCTAGTTATTACCATTTAAATTGTCAGTATTCATGACTGAAGAGAAACAAATGGCTTGTTTAACACAGTGTTCTAAATGCAACACTGATTTTGGCAGCTGCTGCATAGCATGGTGTCATGAAGAGAAAAGTGAGAAGCTACAAAAAAGGGACATAATAATGCAACTTGGCCAAATAGAGAAAATATATATCCATCATGTGTATTCTGTGTAGCTGCAAAGTGAAAATTGGAGAAAGAAAATGTACAGATAGACAAAAATGCTCTAAGGATAATAAGGCATATATTTAAACCCTTCTGTCTTAGTGGCACCATTCAGGTCTTCATTTGTGGTAAACCTGTTTTTTGTAACAGAGTGGTCATCTGCTCAGAGGCATTTACATTTACCTTGGAATCATGCATAGGAAGTACTTAAGGCTTTAGTTCTACTGATTATAGCTTCAACTTGCATTGAATATTTTAGTCAGAGCAATTCCAATTCCACATGTTTAGGTAAAATAATCACTGATCATTTCATGACTCCAAAAACAACAGGAATTTAGAAACGTTATTCAGTTATTTTATTGTAAGCTGGTTCTTATTTCAGTTCTGCCTTTTTTTTCCTTGATTGTTAGATGTCAAGCACCCTTTAGGCTGGGAATTAACACTGTTATATAGTTGTGTCCTGGATCTGAGCATTTAACCAAAAAAAGTTGTCTTGGCCTTTTGAATCAGTTTGTGAATTTACATAAAATATATGCACGCCCACTTAGATGCTGAGTAAGAACTCAGAGATCTGGAATTCTTCTCACAGATAATATTTTGCTCTTCTAGACAATATTCTGCTCTTGAGGAGCATGGTATACAGCAACCTAACTAGCTCCAGCATGGTCAGCACCAGGCTGGATCCAGTGACTCTCCAAGGAGGCACTGTGTCTTGACATCACACCCTGAGGTGCTCCAGATTTTTGGAAGACTTATTAGATGGAAACCAATGTGAATAAATGCCTGGATCTTTGGCATGGCACCATGCCAGGTCGTGTGAGCCATCCAGACACCCACACCGCTATTCAGAAATTGAATTCTGTCCATGAGGGCTGTCTAGGTTCCAGCAGAGTATGTTAGTTTTGGCCACTGAAGCCTGCCCCCAGCCCCAGGCTGGCTCTGCAGAGGCACCCAGCTGGCCCTGTCGAGCACTTCCAATAATGGAAGACGGCTCAGGAACACATCAGCATGCAGACACCTGAGGTCTAGACAGCCTCACCCTCCAGGGGTGTGCATTTCATAAAAGCAGAGAAAATGTTTTCATTTCCAGCTGGCTTGGCCAGCAATTCATCTGTGTTCATGCAGCTAAACCTGAGCTTGCAAAGCAGTGGCAGCCCAGCCTGGTGTTCTTTTACAGCAAATGAGTTAATCGCCAGCCCAGCTAAACCACTCACAAATCACAGGTAAATGTAGCAGAGCTTTATCAAACCCATTTTAGAGCTGCCTACACAGGGTCAACAGCTTCAGAAACCCTGGAGTGTCACTATGCTGGAAACAGTTACCTGACACCCAAAACAAGCCCAAAACTTCCACTGAATTCTTTTGACATTCCATTTTTAAATGTACTGAACTCTTCCCTTCCCCAAAATGTGAGTAGCAAATACGAAAAGAATGATATAAAACAAGTTCTGCTTTTTCACCAAGTGCTGTGGAGGAGCACTGAGGAGACAGCTTGACAAAAACATCACATTTCACAAGATGGTTGCCTATGGAATAGCTGTAAATGCAAGTAAGCTTTTTTTTGGTTTTATTTTTTTTTCTTCTTTGCCTTCAAACTGTTTTGAATTTCACAGTGATTCTGCCTAATGCTGTAATCCCCATCAGCTCTGAGACATGCTATTTTAGTGCAATCATTTGTTGACTGCAGCTTTAAATATGCGTAGGAGTCCCATCTGATTAACCGTTTGTAACATTTTTTGCTTAAGAAAAGTTTGACTGTTAAGGAAATAAACTTTCAACCTGGATAGTAAGTACCAGTTGCCACTCGTTTAATCTGACCAATTTGTGTTCTCTTAACATTTAGTGTAAATAATTCTCATTAAATCCCTGAGGTCAGATGTTTGGGGAGATGACATAGCACTATTGCCTAATATCCTAAGGAAATTATGCTTAGGAGTCACACCACCCATCTGTCCACCAATACATTTTCAATAATTTTTCAACCAGGTAACCAATTTAATCTGAATTTGAGAGAAGTAGCAGACCCCAAAATCAATGAATTCCTAAATATTTATTTTAAGTAGGAAAACTAGCATCTTGAAATCAAAATGTATCTGTTCCGTTGGTCTTAGTGACTTACTGAGTTAGAAGTGTTCACCCAGCTGGGAAGAAGATATACCACCTTCCTGTTCCCCAGGTAGTTAAAGGACCTGGAGAAGACTGAAGCCTGTTCAGAAGACATGAGAAGAAGAAGACATAGCACAAGGAAGAGGGATGTGCAGAGAAGAATGTACAAAAGCTGAAGAGAAGAAAGACATGAGAACATAGAGATGGAGAGTTAGTTGAGGCAGATTTCTTTGAAAATGTGAAGGAGACAGAGGCATTAATCAAGGCTATTTGCAAGCATAAGACATTGCAGGGTAGCAGTTCTACCCCCAGGCTGTTAGGGTGTCTTGATCCTAATATTTTTTTCTGCTTGCATGAGGGAGCTGCTTTTGTGTGTATAGGCTGTTAATGTCCTCATGCAGTGAGACAAGAATATGAAGTCAGGATTTCCAGTAGGAATCAATAGCTAAAGTTTGTCTTTTGTATGTTGTGCTAAAGAATTCAGAGGGGAAGGCTAGGAAATGCAAACATTCATCTTGTAGTGTATTATGATGATTTACTTATCTGTCATGTCTGTTCATTTATCAGAGCTCAGTTTCAGCTTAAAACAGATTCCTACAGAATGCAACTTCATTTTTTTAATTAATAAACTAACCCTGAAATGTAAATTAACCAACTTCTACTTGGTGTATAATAGGTCATGCTCCAAAACCAAAGCGAAACTGCACAGTCAAACCTTTTATGGTTTTGGTTTTTATATTGATATTCAAATGTTTGCTAGTGCATTAAAGTGGATTGTTTGGGAAGTGCAAGTCTATCAGAAAAGTGATTACTTTATGGCTTCAGTAACTCCAAGGAAAAAGACACAGGAGCTGATGTGAAATGACAGAAAGCATTATCATTTAATTCTATCACTCTCTAGGGAGAAAATGAGCGTTCATTGCTAGGTTGCTATTTAGCTTGGGGTTTTTGTTTGGTTGGTTTTTTTTTTCCTTTTTTTTCTAAAGTATAAAATGGACAAATAGTCGACAAGATATTTGAGGAAGAAAACACAATACAGGGAAGTCTAATGAACAAAGCATGACAACTTATGAATTCATGCTTCCCTAACAGTCGAGTGATAAACAACTATCATATTTGGCAAAAAACTGCATCACTGTATAGTCAGACTTGAAGCCAGAAGAATAACAGGAAACTCGGTTGCCTGTAATTAAATTTTAAATTCATAATAAAAAAATAAAGTTTACAGCACACATTGTGACAGAAAAGCAATGTTTCAGAGTAAAGAAGTACCCACAAGTAAACTGAATCCCTTTTAATAAAATGTAAGAGTATTAAAATGCTGTGTAAATGGATGCCATTTTCCTCTCAACTGACACATTATTTATCCAAGTCCTATCTATATTCCTTTTTATTACACAAAAAACCAGTCAACTCCTATTAGTCTATTGCAATTTAGTAATTCTTTGTTAAATGAATGTTCTCCCCTGTATGATCAATAGCCTGAATGTGGCAGCAAGAAGTTAAACCAATTTGAGGATCAGATCAGTAAGCTTAGCCTCCCAATATAAAATTGTAGTCTCCTTTATTATTAAAGTAACATGTATTCATCTCAGCTTGCCAGGTGGTGTTATTCCAGCATATTTATTTAATAGCATGCTAAAAATAGGCAGTGCAACATTAGTATTGTCTGGCTTCCAACAGGCAGCCAGCTCAGCTGAGGTGTGCATGGCCTTGGAAAAAGTGCATCTGTACCTTTAATTTTTCATCAGCTCTAATACAAATTCAAGAGCAGGCTTTAATTGGTCAGGTCATAAAAGGATATAATTAGAGACTAGTGGAAGAGGGAAGTTGCAGGAAAGAAAGAGAGTAAACAATGCTATCTATAATCAAGGGCATCATTGAAAATTCAGTAAAGGGAATTCTGCTTAGTTTGGCTTCCTGCTTTCTGCATGCCTATCTGTGATAAGAGCTGTCTGGGAGTTATTCAGCCACTAATAAATCTTCCTTATAGACCTGTAACTTTGCTGGAATAAAATCAGAGTTTTATGCACTCTTAGTTTGATCAGTGCAAATACTTCTGTGCTTTCTAATGCAAAAGAGACTATTCAGTTGAGAGGCAGTGGTCTGAAACTTAAAGATATCTACAAGAGATAATAAATAATGTTTTGTACAATTCAGCCCTCTTACTGTTTTTACCCTCTTAAGAAATGACATTTATACATTTTCTGAAGTGGGGAGTGTTGGGAGGGATATTTTTTTTTACTTTGATACGTTGGGCATATCTTGAAGAACAAACTCCTTGCATTGTTTTGATGTTTGCAGAAAGATTAAATAGATATTTTGCTCTAACAATCTTTATGATATTAATTATGATATTAATACAGTTTAAGGAATTAAGAAAAAATAGAGGAAGAACGAACAGCAAGGTCGTTTGTAGTTAGGCTGTTTGAAATGGTGGTTCCAACTCCTTAAAAATTCCACCACTGTGAGTTTCTTTAAAAACATGCAAAATGCAGAGATACATACAGGGTTTCCAGGTGTGTTTGGCTTCTGACAAGCACTGAAAAATCTATAGCTAAAAATACTAGAAAATCTTTCTATTTTCAACCACTTTTTGGTAGATTATGTGAAGGGCTTTGGTGATCTGAGTCACATTTTTGTGTAAGCAATTAAGTTTTCAGGGAAGCAGATGCTTATCTTCAAAAGAGGTTTAGCTGATAACTCAGTATTGTACTTCCAGAAATTACAGAAAATCAAACTTCCATTAATCTTTTTTTTCAGTCAGATTGTTTAAATCCAGACTTAGTGCAAACACTAGGAAGGAAACTATATTAAATTAAAGATTATAAGCTTCCAGCTAGGATAAAAAATGGTCCAAGTCATGTTCTTCTTTGATGCTTATAACCATTCTTAAAAAAACAATCCAACACAATATGTGTCTGGTCACTATTGAAATTTTTACACAACTTGTGCTTTTTTTAGTCCACAAAGAGAGATGAAGTTGAATTAAGTGTTCTGTTTAACTAGAAATGGCACAAAGCAACGAGTGGCAAAAAGAACCCAAGTTTGGTTAGGATCAGAATTCCCCATGCCTGGGTTATCTACTTGCAAAGCTGTTCTCTTCACTGTGGACAGTGAGACAAGGATTTGACCCTTTGACTTTATCATGATGGGCTGGTTAACCAAAACACTTAACTGCTAAAAGCAAGCTCCAATTTGATTATTATCCTGTACTGGCATGCAGAAAAAGGGAGAATGGAAATCTTTCCTCAGATAAACACATGCAATTTCTGTTTAGTTCAATGAGAGTTGTGTATGCTTCACTGAAGGCACAATTGGCTGACTAAGACTAGCTAAATTGACCAGACTTTCAATATAATTTAATTACATCACATCTCTTTGTATTTAAGAATATGTACAGTAAACACCATGATCTAATAGCAACCCTATTCCTCTCTCTCTCCTTCCAATAAAATCTTTTATTTGATCTCACAGGCGGACTAGATAGAACATCTCAGGTTCAAATACAAATTAATGTACGTTAAGTGCTTCAGAGGTTCCATATGTTGTTAAAAACAACAGTCAAAATCCTTCAGTCTTGACGAACAGTTATAAAAAAGAACTTTGTTTGAAAGACTGGATGATTTATTCCATATGTTGTATTTGGTCATGCAGAATGAGGAAAAAATTGAACTGAAAATCCTGAGATCTAGTACCTTAAACTTTGCCTTCATGCTTAACTTCTCTAAGTGGTGAAGAGAAAAAAACCCAGCTGTTGTAAGCTCACATTTCAGAAATCTGCATGTTAATTCTGGAATTGCTTAGTAAATTCTATACATTGCAGATGCAAAGACCTTCAGAAAATGCACATTAGGGATGTAAAATATTCTAGTTAATGGCAATGTGTTCAGTGCCAGACTTTTCAGTCTGCTACAACTATTGTACATTAAATAAACCGCACTGAAAAGGGAATTAGATCTTTGCATTACTCTTACCATCCAGCTATAATTCATTTAGATTGCATCCTTTTTGCTAATAGCACACAAAAAATCATCAGAAGTATTAATCTAATAACACTCCAGGCAATATGTAAGATCATGGAAGAGTCAAGTAAACCAACATATTCAGTACATCATTAGTTTGAATGTTAATATTTTCCAATGTATCATTGTGCTGTATACATTAACATCTACCACAGAATAGCTGGAAGAAAAAAAAAACCAACAACAACTCTTCTGTTTATTCTGGAAGTCTTCTTCACTTGTAATATCCTCTATCTGTCAGATGAAAGCTGGAGAGAATGTCACCTAGAAGACAAGATGTGGTAAATCCCAAAGAAGAAGGTATTATGATGTTTCCATTGACAGAAACTCTTACAGTGAAACAGAACAATATGTAGATGGAAAAAACAGTGTCCTTTATTAGTCTGTATAAAAGTCTCACTAGGTTAGCTTGCAGAAAGCAGACCTCTTCTTCCAGGGAAAAATTGCAACATACATACAACATTCATAAAACCTTATGCTTGAGACCCTCTTGAGAAGCTATATCCATTCAATCCATTTTTTTTTCTCCCCAAGACTAGAAATACTCTGTTAGGAATGTGGACCTCTCTCGATCTGGAGAAAACTATCACCTCATTTTACTTGCAACACTCAGCAAATACCAAATAGCACTAGATTTCCCTCACTGCTGACAGAACTAGAATTTGTACAAATCATGTACAGCCCTGCACTTTGAGGAAAGTTCAAGATTTTGTAGCCTTTTAAACAACAGAAATGACATAATTTCATGTGAATACTTCACAGTATCACTTTGCAGTATCACTTAAAAAAAATCTATTGTTTTGAAGGTGGAAGGGAGAAAAGTGTGTTTTGCTAGAAACAGAGATTCAAACCTCCACATCTAGTCTGTGTTGCTATTTTTAATGAGCAAGGATAGCCCAAATCTTGTAGCTGAGAGGATTCAGGTAACCCTCAGTAAAACACCGCTATGGATCCTGTGTGAAACTCACATGGTCCCAAGGCTATGGTGACTATTACATTGTATCAAAGTTATAAAGAGCATCCTGCAGGTATAGAGGGCAAGAGTCCCAAGTTACATTAATCACGACTGGATGCCAAAATAAAATTGCTTAGTAGAAGCAGAGATTCATTGTCAGGGCTTTCCATTGCTTGAAAGTTCTCTCTCCTCTTCCCCTTAGTCCAGTACCAGACTACGTGTAGCACGTAACTCCACAACTTACCAAAGACAGCAGTCTGTTACCCCACACTTCTGTCCTGTGAGTGAGCTTTTAGATGTCAAATAATCCAGGTCCTCTTCAAGCAATGACTTGGTTCCCTTCCAGATGGATCTGATAACATTCTTACCAGGCCAACACATCTGTTCTGAAAGGAGCCCCTTGTAGGAACAGTTCCCCTCTTCCCACTCAGCACTTAAAACTTTTGTTCACTTCAATACATCAACAATGTTTATATACTGCTTATACATCAGTTGAATGCTGGGGAACAGATTGCCACAGCCTCCACACAGCTGCCACCTAAACCATGAAGCTCAGAATTTCTTGGGCTTTTGGGTTTTGACAGTGTGAATGTACACGTCACTCGCTGCTTGTGGTTTAGTGTAACCTTCCTTCCAGCATCCCAGACCTGTTGATGTGCTTGGAGCTCCTTCATGCACAGGATCTGGGAAGCATCTCCTGGCTGATGATGGCCAGGTTGTTTCACATGTGGCACCTAATCCATAACAATGTACACAGGACATGCCCAGTCACTGAGTCCAATACCCTCTGATGCTCACAGTCATGTCATATACGCTATTGCATAAAATGACCAACCTTCAGCTGAAAGCTGCTTAGATTGCTTGATCCCATTATCCCATTTATTGAAAGGTTATTTTAGAGTCTCATTCCTTTGATGGCTTGAATCTGTCTTCTAATTTCCAGGCTCATTTTATCTCTGTGCAGTTCATACCCGTTTGGATTCAGTCTCCATTTTGCTGAAGCTATTCCAGCTTTTATAAATAATTTATTATTCATTGGGCCAAAGATTCAGAAAAAATGGGAGCTTCATTTTGCAGTTTGGAAGCTCAGGATATTCACTTGGGATGCCTGTGTCAATAAATATTTGATTATTTTTATTAAGGGTTTCATCAGGAGACAGCTCAAAAGAGAATAACTGGTCAGCCCAGCGACTAGGACATGTGATTCAGTTTAAAGCCTTACTTTAAATTTAATGTAACAAGGATTTTGAAATAGGTCTTTCATCTCCCAGTGAATATCTAAGCATGAGGCAATGAGGTGAAGCAGGTGTCAAGGAATGGCGAGGGGGAGTCCCTAAGCTAACATTACATTTTGAACAAAGCGCAACCTGACAATCAACCAACCACAGCACATCTACTACTCTAGAAGTACAGAGTGAAAATAGTCTCTTTGCAGCCTGGACACATGGGACAACTTACTGCTGGGGGAAAGAGTGCAATATTCTACCTTCTTGCACTGGCTGCTATAAAGACGTCCATGGTCAGCATCCTACCTTAACTCATATTCCCATGCACACAGCTCTCTCCAGGTGCTGCAGAGGAGCTGGACTCCAGCATGTAGAGTGATGGAGCTCACTAAGTGGATGGGCACATAAAAGACTTAGCAATACCAAATTCATTATGCATTTAATCGTATGTTTTCATCTATGATTACACAGTGACTAACATGGCAAGACATTACTTTCATGCACACAGTTACAATTTCTAAAAAAGTGAGAAAAAGGCAAGAAGAGGAAAGAAAGAAGAAAGAAGAGAAGAAAGAGAACAGAGAAGAGACAACAACAGAGAAGAAAAGAGAAAAAAAGAAAAAAAGGGAAAAAATAATCTTTTTTTTTTTTGAGATACTATCATCCAGGGAAGCAGATCACATTTGGTTTACTACAAATACTGCCTTTTAGAAAGGGTTTTTAAATTATCAGGGCCAGAAACAGATAACCACTGAAGGAGAGATGATAACAGGAAGCTAATTATAAAAACTAGAAATAGCATATCCTAATAGCTCTACTGTAAACATATAATTATTTTTCATTGTCATTTTTTCATCCTTTGGCATTTAATATTTTGCATTAATTACAACTTTCCTGTAATGGATTTGAGAATCTCTCATATTGAAAAATGAAACTCTGCACCTAGCTTGATTACGACTTATCTATGTTAGCCATTAATAAAACAAAGTCTTTCCTTTTCCACTCTTGAAATTATTCTCTTTCCACCCAGGAAAATAATTACAGGGGAGTTCTTACTTCAATCTAAGGCATTTTTCTAGACTGACCATTTGAAATACCTTGTGGGAGCAGCCAAGCATTAGAGGCAATGTATGATGCTCAGGACAAATCAGATCTAACACTGTGATTTGCATTTCTCCCTCAAAACCATAGCTCTTGTGGTTTCCCCAGGCTCCATCTACATAATGTAATGCCATAACCACCTGCTAATAGGGAACAGATTTTGTGTGCATCTCTTAAATATCACTAGTGCAAGCTTCAAACTCATCCATACCTCAAACAGTCAACTGAGTGTTCCATGTAGCAAGGGTAAACCATGGAACATCTTAGTATATTAACAAAAAGATAAGAATGTTAACTACTTTACCTAATTTTGAACAATTTAAAATCAGAGGCAAACACTTTTATATCAACTCTCAAGAGGTCCTTGATGACACTGAAGACTGCAGGGCACTTGACTGTAAATCTGGAAGGTCACTCTGGAGCTGTTCCTCTCCTCTCCAATGGGAAGCAGTTGCTTCACATTAGACATGCATTTGATAAAATTCTCTTTTTATTGTCAGCTTAATCCATGCAAAACTCTCAATTTATGCTCAAGCCTTTCAAGGAGTTTATAGTGTGCATGATGAAGTTCTTTCTGGCACTATGGACACATACAAGTGTGTCTGGAATTTCACACTACTCTTTCTCTCCTGCAGCCATCCATATTGTTGCCCACTTGATCAACATCGAGCGGTATCACACCAGCCAGTCAAAAGAAGCTGGGGGGTTACGGAATAAACTTTCTGGTCTTGGTAAGAGCCCAAATGAAAGCTACTTGAACCCAATCAGGACCTATGAAACAGTAAGCTGTCACTTTTTGGTCTCCTCATCTAAAAAATTTTCCTCTGTGGAATCTATTGTTGGTAAAACTGTATTTCAAAGCCTTTTAACCAGAGCGAGAAGGTGCTGCCAAAGGTTAACCTCAATTTCAGCTGAAAACACTTACTCAGAGCTGCAATTTTCAGGTTACTAAGCTCAAAGAAATGTCTACAGTATTTTAATTAGTTTGTCAGGAGACAGCTGGTGGGGGGAGGATAAGGAGTGTTGTGAATAGTAGGCAATTAAATGAACCTGCAAAGAATTTAAAAAACCCCAAAATTAAATTATCAATACATGGAACAAACACAATCTCTTTTCAGAAATGGAAAAAAAAAACAAACCAGCAATAGCACTTCACAGTATTTGTTTCATATTTGCTATTTGTCACTCCCCATGGTTGTGCAGCATCTTCTCAATCTGAGGGTTGATTCTACCTCATTACATGTTGAGTGTAGCTGCCCAGGGAAAAGCACATTCAAAAGCACACACAGGCTTGCTGCATATAGGAAGCAGTGCAGGAAGAAGCTGGTGCTGCTGTGTCTTCTTCAGAGCCTAGCAGGACTATAGGCTCCTCAGCCTTGCAAATAAATGGTTCTGCTTGCTTTGGGGAAAGAAGTGACTATGCCTCCTGCCCACTTCCTTGGATACCCTACAACAGCATGATAAGGTCTTCCATACAATATTCATAACATAAAGAAAAGCAGAGCCGTTCTGCAGGCTAGGCATGTAAATCATGAAAAGGTTAATCAGCTTTTTTTCCTTATTCCATTATAGTATACATCATATGCATGTTATATGTTTCTTTGTGTATGCTGGTGCACGCTGTTACATATTCCAAGATCAGGTGCCCTGATGAGACACCCGTACACAATTTCTGTTCTTTTGAAAATTTTTACATAGCAGGAAATAAGGACTGTTTGAATATCATTAAGTGAGGCTCTTTCAATCAGCAATGCACTCCACTGAAACAATAAAGTGAGATGGTGGCTGGACAACCATCGATAGGATTCAATAGTACTTTTCAGTTGCACAGCTTGTCCTGCTTTTTCTTAGTTCCTCTCCAGTTTAGATAGTGTGGGGTTTGCATCTTCCAAAACAAACAATTCTAAAGTTTGAAAAAAATCAAGCAAATTAATGGGGTCAATGGCATGAATGGAAAAGTCTTCATGTTAGTGTTGACAAAGTAGTCAGGTTTATCAGAACAGGACAGGAAGCTGAGGGCTCAGCTGCAGGGTCTTTCAGTGTACCCAGTGACCACTTTCATTGTATGCCCATGGGGTGTTCCTCAGCTGCAGAATAAAGCTCAGAGTTCTGAACAGGAACTTACCATCTTTCAGCATGCATTTTTTTCTCCACTAACCATTCCCATGGTGATATAATTGTGAGGTAGGCCTCTAATTAGCATTAAGATCTTAACTTACTCCTGACGAGGAAGGCTAAAAATTTTTGAGATCCTTTTCCAGATTTCCCACAGTAATATACTCCACAATTACCTTCAATTTACAGCCTAGATTTTACTCTAACCTCTAATATTTATATTTCTTTCATCACTCACTTGTATCTCAGTAGCTGCACTCAGAATTCATAAATTATGAAGGAAAGCAAACAAAAGATTGCTTCTAAGTTCAGAGAAGAAAATTCTGAGATCAACAATTCCGACTTTCTAGTTTCATCCTACCCCCATAGAAGTAATGTACTAAGTGTCTTTGACATTTTTCCTTGTTTCATCTCAACATTCAAACTAGCCACTGTAGTGGAAATGTTCAAAATATCACCTAGATCAATCCAGTTAATGTGTAATAGGATCTGAACATACCCTTCAGAGGTACCAATTTGAAAATGTACTGTGTGCTGTCAAGTGTGAACATTTGAAGGAATGATTTTACTGTAAAAAGTGACTGTAAAAATGGCATTGTGGAATTTTCTCACTTCTAGGATTTCCATATGAAATAAGTGCACTTTACAAGTACAATATAGGGTGTTTTTTTTTCCTAGTTTATTAAGCTGTAGAACCAACTCAGGATCAGGAAGACATGCTGAATTCCTTCATTCCTGTGCACCAGCACCAGGAAAATAAATACACATGCTTAGCAGGCCAAATGGGGATTTAATTTAAACTACGCTGGCATATTTAGCTTGATTCTCTTCTTGCATGTGAGATTTTTACCGTTGTTCTTCACAATTTTCACTTTATAACTGCAATCAGCATCTGACTGTTGTGTTCAAAATCCCTCTTCACTCTCACTTCAGTTTATTTTGTGTCCTGGTTTGGAACAAA
>WEIV01010333.1:20167-41901 GCA_013390005.1 Calyptomena viridis | reverse complement strand
GGACCAGATGACCCAATGTGGTCTCTTCCAACACTCCCCATTCTGTGATTCTGTGATTGTGTGAAACATCTTTAGCTATTGTTATTTAGTGTTATCTGTAATGTTTCTTCTCAACAAGAGTGAGCTCACCTGGTGATTAAAATGAAGCGCCATGTTCCCTTCAGCTTCCAATTCAATTATTCACAGTGAGCAACACTGCTTGTCTCAACTAGCCCTATGACTCCTACTTTGAAAAGAGCAGAAAAAGTTGATAGTATGGCCTCTGGACAGAAATTTTACCAAAGGCTTCACATGGGTAGAACCCTCACCAATTTATATTTACCAGCATATGAGAAATCTTTCAGTGTTGTTACAGCATTCACTACCTGTTACACTTCCAGAAAATTCTCATTCCCTGGAAATACTTGTGAGTGTTCACATGGATGTTCCAGGGGTGCTTTGAATATCAAATCAACTGTTCTTTGTTTCTTTCCAAGCAAATGCCAGGCATGTTGTAGGGGCAGGCAAAATAAATTAATATCGTCCAAGCAGATGGGATACAGTGTGCTTAACAACTCGAATGTTGATGGGCAGGGAAAGGGGACCTGAGCTTTATTTATCTGCTCAAAGTCAGGTCCTAAAGCTAAAGACTGAAAAAGTTTTTGTCATTTCCTTTTGCTTCTCATTAAGACAAAGATAAAACTGGAGATCTCAATCTTCAAGCAGTGGTTTGTCCTAATACGTGGCTACAGAAAAGAGTGAATATACAGACCAGAAATTATGATTAGTTTTGCCTGAAGGCACCTTTCTGCTTGTTTACTGGAGCAAAGATTGGTAAACAAGTACTGTGATCTTTCTCCCTGATGGAGCTGCTGTAAGAAGGGTAGCTGAGCCAGAATGTGCAAGAGAATTGTGTCTTATAAATTAGTCCACAGTGGGAGTATGAAGGATCTTTGCTGTTTTCCTCACATTTCTTTTTTTAGTGGTTATCTAAAAGGAGAAATTGATAAATAAATTATATAGGCTATGAACTATATAGTTGATAAAACAAGAACTTCTCGTTCTAGCTATGGGATGTGAAAAAACCATATTTTTTTCCTATTCATTCCATGTTGCAAAAGCATACTTAGTGTTCTGCTGTTATGCCAAAACAGCCCAGTCAACACAAATATACTCAAATATTTTCCTGTATGGATATGAAAGGTTTTGAGAACTTAAAGGCCTTCTTAACTAGATAAATGGATTTGCTTCTACCTCGCAAATCATGCCTATATAACTCAAAATTTGGTTGCACATTTCTCAATATTAATGGTAATCATGGGCTGTCTATTTGAGAATTGGTGAACCTGGATATGGAGATGTTTGTGTTCACAAACATCTAAAGAAAATGGACAACTACTAGCCAAGTTTTATGAAGGAATCACTTGAAAAATATTAAGTGAAAAGCAATATTAACAGTGTTATCCAGTAGGTGTATAGTGTAAAGAATATCATGTGAAGCTGATGAAGATCCTGCTTCAGCAAAACAAAGACACTTTACTTTAGATGGTGGCAAGGAGAGTGGTTCTGTTGAATGCTGGCAACTAAAGTGAGACAAATCTGTCTGGGAACCTGCCACAAAATGTTTATGTTCTTCAATTTTTAGAAACTTTTCATTTCTTCTGTTCCCTAGTAAAGAGTTGGTATAAATATATGGCTGATGTATAGTCCTGGATTTCTACCTTGAAACTTCCTTGGAGGAAAGGGAGAGAGGGTGCAGTGGGGAAAAAAGAGATTTCCAAAATGTTCTCAGTGTGTTATCAAATGAACAAAACACACAGAAAAAACACCAGCCAGTCATTCATTCCAGCAACAGATTTGAAAAGTGAAATTTGCTTCTGCAGAGCAGTTAGAAACTAAAACACACAGATGATGATTGGTGCTGGCACCCAAATTTTGTTCAAGAGGACACTCTTGCCTGAAAAGATGTACCCTATTAGATTAATCATTATGGGTTAATTAATTTGAAATCAAAAGAATGTCTTCAGCTATCTATGCACAGAAAATTAATGGTGATAGCACTAATTAAATGTAATGGAAGTTATCTCTGTGCTTCCCATATTCGGGGCCAAAAATATTTATTGCCCTTCATTTACATGCCCTTCGTTTACAGTTCAGTCCCACAGTAGCATGTTACCCTCACTGTATCCTGCTGTAAGTGGCTGTGCAAATTGTTGGGCAATAGAGAATCAGGCCAGTGAATTACTCAGCTGGGAAAATAGCTCTAAACATTGACTTCATATCCTGAGAAGGTGTGTCACTGCATCTCCTCCACTGTGAATCATCCTAACATGAAAAAATGTCCCTTCTGCTTTGCTCCCCCAAAACACTATTGTCCTTTCTTTGACGTCCTTCTGTTGCATGGGTGTTTCTCCTGACAACTTCTCTGACAGATGGGAAGCTCCATTTTCTTGCAGTTTTTTTACTTGACCAGATGCAGTGACAGATATTTTCTTGCTATTCTTGTGTAATTGCAATACTCTGAGTGAAAGACACTTTGAGAAGCCATAGCAAGTAACAAGACTCTGGATTCCTTCTCTAAAAGAACATGAAAAAGACAGTTCATGCTGTATATCCCACCCTCTGCCTAAAGGAGGTTTCTAGCCCATTCTTTCAGCCTTTTACTCATAGCTTTTCATTAGTCTCAAGGACTCCTAAAAGGAAATAATAGAAAAGAAATCAGTGGCTATACTGACTGACAAATGACTAACTACAACTAAGAACTTAAGTGATTTCAAAGAAGGTTGAGTTTCTTGATCCAGAGAACATTCACAGAAGAGACAACATTTGACACTGTCTCCCATAGCATTCTCCAGGAGTTCATGGCTTGGATGTGCTCTTCATTGAGTGAAAAACTGCCTGGATGTCTGGGCCCAGAAGGTGGTGGAACTAAATCCAGTTGGTGGCAGGTCTCTAGTGATGTTCCCCAGGGTATTAGGGCTGGTCCTTTTTAATACCTGTATCAGTGATCAGGATAAGAGAATTGAGTGCACTTTAAGTTCACAGACAACACCACATTAGGTGGGAATCTTGATCTGCTTGAGGCTCTACAGAAGGATCTTGATTGATTGGATTGATGGGCTGAGAAAAACTGCAAAATGTTCAGTAAGTGCAAGAGGTCCTGCACTTGGGTCATAACAACCCCATGCAGTGCTATAGACTGGGGGAAGAGTGGCTTGAGAGCTGCTCAGTGGAAAGGGACTTGGGGATGCTGGTGACAGCTGGCTGGATATGAGCTGGCAGTGTGCCCAGATGGCCAAGAAGGCCTATGGCATCTTGGGCTGTATCAAGCAGGACTAGGGATGTGATTGCCTTGTTGTACTTGGCACTGGTGATGCCGTACTTTGAATATTGTGTTCACTTTTGGGCTTCTCACTTCAAAAAGGACATTGAAGTGCTGGACCATGTTCAACACAGGTGTCTTAGGTGGGAGGAGAGTTACTAGAGAAGCCCTGCTGTTGAGTCATGAAATAGAGAAAGGACTCCCTTGTTTTCTAAATTCCTCAGAGAGAAGCCTAGGTGCTGAACCCAATCTTAGCTTTGGATTGTGTCAACAGTTTAAATTTAAGAAGTTACAGAGGTGTGATTAAATCACTTTGTTGTGCAGGTTTTAATGATGGCAAATTTGATATATTTATATGAAATGAATTATTTATTATGACAAATTAACAGATGAGTGAATAGACGAAAGATCTTAATCAGAATTATTTACTACACAGTGTAAAAGCTAAAAATCCACTAGTAGAGTATAATATAGCATAAAGTAGTGTAGTGCACTGTATCAAAGCAATTCTATTAAAGCAACTGTATCAAAGCCAGTAAAAGAAACAGTCATTGATTAGCAATTGATATGACTCACAACAGGAGATAGCGGCAAATCTCTCTCTCTTAGCCCTGGGGAGTAACCACTAAGAGGTGTCCCTGCACCAGGGAGAAGCTCCACACTTCAAGGAAGTATGTGGAAGAATCTCCATATTAGAGTTGCACCGGGCTTTTATAAAGTGATGGACTCGTAGTCACAGATTTACAGGCCGGCATTAGTTTATCTGTCACATCCTGCTTCAGAACACATGATGTGTGTTGGAAGTTTAGTGAATCGGGCTGGTTTTAGCATAATTCAACAGCAAAACACCACCTGGCACCAGCTGTAGCTCACCACAGATAGCTTGCATTGTATGCATTCTCTGATGGGATTCTAGGCCTTATGGGTGTAGGCTGTCCTGCCATACAAGGGCAACGAAGCTGCTGAAGGGTCTAGAAAACATATCCTATGAGGAGAAACTAAAGGAATTTGGGTTATTTATCCTGGAGAAGAGGAGGCTCAGGAGAGACTTCATTGATCTCTACAAATACCTGACAGGAGGCTGTAGTAAGGTGGGGGTCTGTCTCTTTTGCCATGTCCAAGTAAAAGGATGAGAGTAAATGCCTTGAACTTGCAGCAGGGGAGTTTCTGATTAGATATTAGAAAACATAAAAATTCACTGCAAGAGTGATTAGGCATTGGAATAAGTTTCCCAAGAAGGTCCATCTCTGGATGTGTTCTTGGAGATTTGATTTAGGGGAGATTATGGTGGTGCTAGATTGATGGTGTCACTAGATGATATTGCAGGTCTCTTCCAACCTTGATATTCTGTGATTCTGTGACAGGAAAGCAATTTTTTCCCCCTCCAAATATTGGTAGTTGTCTTTGCAACATATTTTGCCTCTGGTATCACATCTGGGCCGTTGTACATGATGATGTCAGGCTAGACATTGCTTTTTTGGGTTTTCAGGCCAGGAGAGTCACGAAATTACTTCTCTTAGCTCTAGTGCACCTTGTGGATGGGATTTGTGGATGCCACTCAGGAAGCAGTGGCATTGTCCCAGGTGATGCAGAACAAGTGTCTCAGCAAAGTGGAGACATCTCTTCCCTGGCTGCTGAACTGTGCCTTCCTTGAAACCACAGGGTCAGACAAAAGCCTCCCAAATTCACTGAATAAAACAGCATTTTATAAGTGTTCCCTTTCAACATCATGTCCGCTGATGCTGAGATACTTAAAAGCTGCTTTTGTGGGCCTTAATCCATTTTTCCTTCTCAATGTCTTTAACGTAGCATGGTTTCTATTTCTTGTTTTACACAACCACTTCTCCCCATCTCAGGATGGGGAGATGAATAATGTGATTAATAATTGCACTGAGAGAACATAGCTTTTGTGGTTTGATGGAACAGTTTTCATAGTCTGAAGGGTAGCAGCAGGATATCTATGTCAGTGCCATCATACTAAACTTGGTTGCAAATGCCAGATGGGACTTCTGGTGTGCCAGCCAGTCTGGGGCTGGGTTAGAGGCTTTGAGGTGTGGTACAGGCAGTGCTTCTGGGCTGTTTTTGACTGACAGCTTCTCTGGGGTTGCCCAATTAGGCTTGAAGGGGCTGGAATGTGGGATAGGGCATTACCTCACCTCCATGAAATTCAACCTGTCCTTTCCCCATCCCACCCCCCCAATACTCAAGTTGGTCTGAGTCAATAATTAATATAATAATCAAGTGTCTCACAGTAGGGGAATTGTGGTCCCTGAAAATTCAGAACAAAATATTCTACTCTGACTGATTTCAACCAAAGAATGAGCTTTTTATTTTGTTGATGTATATCAAAATGCTTTTTCACAACTATTTGGTTTGAAATGACATGTCTTGCTTTACCACCCAATGCCTCATGAGAAATGTATCTCAGTGCTCCATTAATTTCCAGGCTGTTCTTTGAAGGATAGAATTTCCCATCATATGTCTGGATTGGTTTCTGATCAAGTTATCTGCTTCATCATGGGTATTTCACAATGTTGTGTGCCCTAGGGCAGATGTAGCCTGCCATACAAGCACGAACTGTGGTTATACATATCTACAACCCCATGAGGCAATATACTACTATAGGGATATATAGCTTAACCTTGAACTTACTTAAAATTTAATGTATTTTGTCCACCAAAATGATTTTTTTAGCTTTTGTCCTACTTTGGGATNCTAGTAGAGTATAATATAGCATAAAGTAGTGTAGTGCACTGTATCAAAGCAATTCTATTAAAGCAACTGTATCAAAGCCAGTAAAAGAAACAGTCATTGATTAGCAATTGATATGACTCACAACAGGAGATAGCGGCAAATCTCTCTCTCTTAGCCCTGGGGAGTAACCACTAAGAGGTGTCCCTGCACCAGGGAGAAGCTCCA
Organism: Calyptomena viridis; assembly: GCA_013390005.1. Lineage (NCBI taxonomy): Eukaryota > Metazoa > Chordata > Aves > Passeriformes > Eurylaimidae > Calyptomena > Calyptomena viridis. The sequence continues at coordinate 35,681 of WEIV01010333.1, read as the reverse complement.
CACTTCAAGGAAGTATGTGGAAGAATCTCCATATTAGAGTTGCACCGGGCTTTTATAAAGTGATGGACTTGTAGTCACAGATTTACAGGCCGGGATTAGTTTATCTGTCACATCCTGTTTCAGAACACAGGATGTGTGTTGGAAGTTTAGTGAATCGGGCTGGTTTTAGCATAATTCAACAGCAAAACACCACCTGGCACCAGCTGTAGCTCACCACAGATAGCTTGCATTGTATGCATTCTCTGATGGGATTCTAGGCCTTATGGGTGTAGGCTGTCCTGCCATACAAGGGCAACGAAGCTGCTGAAGGGTCTAGAAAACATATCCTATGAGGAGAAACTAAAGGAATTTGGGTTATTTATCCTGGAGAAGAGGAGGCTCAGGAGAGACTTCGTTGATCTCTACAAATACCTGACAGGAGGCTGTAGTAAGGTGGGGGTCTGTCTCTTCTGCCGTGTCCAAGTAAAAGGATGAGAGTAAATGCCTTGAACTTGCATCAGGGGAGTTTCTGATTAGATATTAGAAAACATAAAAATTCACTGCAAGAGTGATTAGGCATTGGAATAAGTTTCCCAAGAAGGACCATCTCTGGGTTTGTTCTTGGAGATTTGATTTAGGGGAGATTATGGTGGTGCTAGATTGATGGTGTCACTAGATGATATTGCAGGTCTCTTCCAACCTTGATATTCTGTGATTCTGTGACAGGAAAGCAATTTTTCCCCCTCCAAATATTGGTAGTGGTCTTTGCAACATATTTTGCCTCTGGTATCACATCTGGGCCGTTGTACATGATGATGTCAGGCTAGACATTGCTTTTTTGGGTTTTCAGGCCAGGAGAGTCATGAAATTACTTCTCTTAGCTCTAGTGCACCTTGTGGATGGGATTTGTGGATGCCACTCAGGAAGCAGTGTCATTGTCCCAGGTGATGTAGAACAAGTGTCTCAGCAAAGTGGAGACATCTCTTCCCTGGCTGCTGAACTGTGCCTTCCTTGAAACCCCAATCTCAGGGTCAGACAAAAGCCTCCCAAATCCACTGAATAAAACAGCATTTTATAAGTGTTCCCTTTCAACATCATGTCTGCTGACACTGAGATACTTAAAAGCTGCTTTTGTGGGCCTTAATCCATTTTTCCTTCTCAATGTCTTTAACGTAGCATGGTTTCTATTTCTTGTTTTACACAACCACTTCTCCCCATCTCAGGAACCTTGATGTGATTAATAATTGCATTGAGAGAACATAGCTTTTGTGGTTTGATGGAACAGTTTTCATAGTCTGAAGGGTAGCAGCAGGATATCTATGTCAGTGCCATCATACTAAACTTGGTTGCAAATGCCAGATGGGACTTCTGGTGTGCCAGCCAGTCTGGGGCTAGGTTAGAGGCTTTGAGGTGTGGTACAGGCAGTGCTTCTGGGCTGGTTTTGACTGACAGCTTCTCTGGGGTTGCCCAATTAGGCTTGAAGGGGCTGGAATGTGGGATAGGGCATTACCTCACTTCCATGAAATTCAACCTGTCCCTTCCCCATCCCACCCCCCAATACTCAAGTTGGTCTGAGTCAATAATTAATATAATAATCAAGTGTCTCACAGTAGGGGAATTGTGGTCCCTGAAAATTCAGAACAAAATATTCTACTCTGACTGATTTCAACCAAAGAATGAGCTTTTTATTTTGTTGATGTATATCAAAATGCTTTTTCACAACTATTTGGTTTGAAATGACATGTCTTGCTTTACCACCCAATGCCTCATGAGAAATGTATCTCAGTGCTCCATTAATTTCCAGGCTGTTCTTTGAAGGATAGAATTTCCCATCATATGTCTGGATTGGTTTCTGATCAAGTTATCTGCTTCATCATGGGTATTTCACAATGTTGTGTGCCCCAGGGCAGATGTAGCCTGCCATACAATCACGAACTGTGGTTATACATATCTACAACCCCATGAGGCAATATACTACTATAGGGATATATAGCTTAACCTTGAACTTACTTAAAATTTAATGTATTTTGTCCACCAAAATGATTTTTTTAGCTTTTGTCCTACTTTGGGATAAAAACAAAGCCTGAAAGACTGGTAATTCTGCATGAACTCTTCAGTATGACTTCATGCATTCACCGCTTAAGCAAATGCAGTTTAAGTGTATGTCTTGGGGTGACAGTGTATGAAAAACAAAGAATAAAAAAGAGATGCAAACTTAGGAATGATGTTTGGAAGGGAGGTGCAAAAAAATAGTAGAAGTCTTATATTACAGTCATAGCAAAATTTTCCAATATTTGGGTAGGGCCAAGTAAGCCAAACTCATACATAGCAGAGTATTACTGCAGGTGTCATTACTAATTACCATTTCATCATGCAGACATGGATCAGCTGAAACCTATCATATAACTGCCTCTTACATGATCTACTGAAAAGGCTTTTACTTCCACTCTACTCACTCCTGGTCCGGATAGCTGATTTAATTAGATTCTTGGTAACATTTAAGTTCAGAAATGACAGATTTTTCTCCTGCAGAATGCTAAAATTTCATGGTCCTTGCCTTAAGCATAAATTCAAGATTCGAATCTCAACATTAACAGAGGCCAATATAAATGGAGGGTAAAGTAGGTGATGTTCACAGGCAGGAAAGATGATCCTACGGTTTTGTCTTTCTACAAGCCATCCCCATACGTGTATTGTGCTGTGCTTGCTGATCAGACTGCCTCCCTGCCCTTGTCTCCTTTGTAGGAGACAACAACTGTTTTTTTGGGTATTTAATTTGTTTTGTCTTTTTTTTAATGGTTTTTATCTTACAGCCTATCTACAAGTGGGGATAAGCTGTGAGGCCAAGAGCAAGCAGGTAAGATAGAACATCATAACATCATTCATCATTTTTAATAAGGACTGCTTAACTATAAAATAGCAAGCACCACAGACCTCTGGGCTGGGGGAAGCTATTGGAAGAATGTGATATTCGTAGATAAGCTTTATATTTTTTACTTTCTCTCATGAGATGACTGTAATTCTGCCTGACCTAAATGCAGAACTTCTTGCTTGTTCTCACTTTGCTGATATGCTGAACTTAGTGAATTCAGAGACTATAATTTCTTTAGGAAAGGAGCCATAAGACAAAGTCACTTTACAGCTCTTCATGTTAACAGAAGAATATTTTGGAAGCCCACAATATTACTTAGCAGTGTTTCCATATCTACATTTTTTGTTTATTGGCTTCCCAAGTAGAAGATGCAGTTCAACAATATGTGGTTAACCTTGCCTCCTGTTAGTCAGAGATTACCGAGGCTAAAATGCTCTATTTCCCTGATATACCAGAGGCCACATTTTGCTTAGCAAAATTTTTTATTCATAAGCAAAGATATGTTTAAATGTGCAGTAAACAGAGTCCCATTAGCACCACAGTTGGTTTACAAAGCATTTTTTGTTTGTTTGTTTTCATAAGGTTTTCTGACAGATTTGTAAAGGGCATTATTCCCCCCAAAGTATCTTCCAGTTTGGTAATGAAATTCAGTGTTAGTAGTGTTGGGAACGAAATACTTACACAGATCAGGAAATGTAAATATTGTGCCCTCTATGTTACTATTTCTGTGACCTTAAATATGGAGAAAAAACCCTGTAAAAAATGTCAACCACTCTAATGAGAAACTTCTCATGAGTCTTCCCATTAGAGAAAGGGTCTACACTTCTAGCCATGAGTGAAATGACCCGTGTTGCACTGCCTGAAGATGCAGTTTGTCTAAGTCATGAGGTGGACATGGACTTCTGAGCAGTATATTGGCACTTAGAGGTTGGATGGCTTAATATATTGGTAGCTGTACATTGGCATGCTCTTGACCCACATAAATAGAGGACAATTCAACTTAATTTAGCCTACAAAAAAACCTACTTCACCTGTGACTGCCTCGTTTTAGAGTACAGCCATACCAGCTACTGTCTCTCACCCAACTTGGGGTAACTTATGTTCTGACCTGCTACTGCCTACATCTCCTGATGTAGGTGATGAAAAACAATATCGTTAAAGTCATCATTAAATTTTTTACTTAACACCCTGGCCAGTGTTTCACAGTGCTAGGTTTTTATTTGTCAGCACTTGTGTTCATTTAGTCCTGGTAATATTGAGGAAATCATATCAGTAGCCACTTTGTGGTGTTATGTTCTCTTACATATTAACTCTCACTTTCTAATCTTATTTTTTATACTCTCACGTGTTTGATAGTGAATCTACAGCTTCTGTTGGCATGAGTAGGAAATGGTATACAAGAAATAGATGATTCTTATTCAAATTATGCTCAGTTTGCTGCTAGAAAGTCTGGTTTATGTTACTATACAAATTACAGGATGTCAGCAACCTTCATGTTCTCAATTTGGATGGATACCCTTTTACTGAGTGAGAAGGAACTTGTGTTAGAATTTAGGAGCAGCAGAATAATACAATAGAGAGTGTGACAGGATGTTTTCTTTGTCTCTACCAACACAATTTTGTTAAATAGATGAGAAAACTTTAAAAGGCTTTGTCTTCAATTTATGTTCATAGACACTCCCCCTCCCACCCCCAACATTTATCTTTGTAGAATTCAAAGGTTATCTACTGCTGCTTGTAGGCAAATGTTACACTGGCTTTCAGAGGATCAACAAGAGTGTTATTTCAGTGTTAGGAGGGGAAGTGACAAATACAGACACTGTGTATTTGTATCTGATTTATTCCCGTCTCATCCTCACAAAATAATCAAATACAGCTCACAAGTATAGCACATTTGGGGTCCAGTGAACAGTGTTATCAGTTCTATGACATATTTCCTCCTCCAGAAACTCTTGCAAGTATCCTGCAACTGTCACTGGTCTCAAACACATTAGTGCATGATGCTAAGCCCAGAGAAATCAATGTTCACAAAATTTTCTATACTTGAAAAATGATTATGTATTAAAAAAAATCATATCAGCATGTGTTGGAATGAAAATTTAAAATAATGTATTTTAGTTGTGGGTTTTTTAATTAAAAAAGAAGGGATTGAAATTTATTTTAATCATATTTGCTCTACACAGATCTTCAGTTCTGCAGCAGATGGTGGAACCCAATTCATAGTGCCTACTTTTAAATAGCAGGGGCTTAGGGTGTACTGCTATTGGTTATAAAAGGTAAAGGCACCTATTTTGCCTTCCTTATTGACTTAGCTAGCTCAGCTGACTTGAGTTTCCCACAGCCATACTGTTTTGCAATTTTGTCACTCAGGCTAAAATGCTTCCTTATTTAATGAAATCGGTCTTTTGGTCTTTTCTCTAGTTTGAAAGATTTTTGTTTTGAGGGGAAAAGAAAGGTAAGAAAAACAAATTATGTTTAATGCTTCTTTGCGTTTTCCTTCTCTCAAACTGATATCAACAGTGTTAGTTCAAAAATCTACATATCTAGGCCTGTTTAAGATGTGAACTGATGGATAACATGCAGTGTTAAAAACATTATCAATGCAATGCTTCCACTCTATATAAACATATATATATATATCATTTACTACTGACCTTGGTAAATACGTGTAGGTAAAATTCAACCTGGGGATAACAAAACCTGTTGAGAAAGTCTATCATGCTGTGGGATATTCTTTTTGCAGTGAGAGGGCTTTGTAAAACAGTTATTTTTCTGCAGATTAGCAAATACAGACACAGTAAGAAGTGAAGCACAGAATTATCCTCAGGCGTCACTCCTGCTCCTGCAACTCATTGTGCCTTGTCTCTACAAAACTTTGTTATGAGCTTATATATCATATGAGTTATATCTTTTGAAGTAGATAGGGAGTACGGCTAGAGAAACCATACGCCCTAAAGGTTCCCCAAAGATTCACCATCTGTCAAAAGTGAGCCATTCTGCCACCTTTATAATTAACTGGTACCTCACACCTACATTCTCACACCTACTGTAACATACTGTTCTTGAGAATAAGCGTATTGCTACACTCCCGTCAACTCCTCTTCTAAGGCATTGCTTTTATGTATCATTATGAACCAAGACAAAATGCAAATGCTTACCACAGGAAAAAATCACCATGACGTCCCAGAGGAGTATGAAAGTAAACACATTTCATGGTTGCTTTTTTACCAACCAGATCCCTGCAAGAGTTTTCAGAAAGTCCAGCTATGTCAAGATGCAAGAATCTCAGCTCTTCCCACTCGTTCACGCTCACTGGTGCACCCAAGAGGTTAGTTACATCCATATATTTCCAGCAAGGGATACAAGGTATTAGTCCATCAAGGGATCAACAAATGTGAGTACAATTTTAAATAAGCAGTTGAGGTCTTAGTTTGTAAAAGCCATGTGCTCATTTATTTGAAGAAGAACAAAGTAGCCTTCTCAATAGCATATATCTGATCTCCAATGCACTTGTACTAGTGCAAAAGTCAAAACCTACCTGAGACTGCAGTAGGCTTTGAGTGCCCTGGAAGATAAAAGGCTGCAAGCTCTTGTGGCAACTGCAGCAGGCCTTGTCTCTGTAGTATCTAGGGAGAAGGGAACCTACAGAGCTGTGAACCTACACCTTTTATTAATGTTCTACTTGTTAAGCTATCTAGATGTAATGCCACAAGATTCCTCCGAGGAGAGGAATGTATATTAATCTTTTAGCAATGTGATTCAAAATGACTACTTTCACTTAAGAAGTAGTTCCCACAAGAGGGGAAAGGAAGAGAAGATAATTACTTTTTAGAAACAAGACCATATGATAGCTACTGCAAGAGAAAAGTGGTACCAAGACGGTGATATAAATAATCCTGATGTTTTCACCACAGCATCACTGAATGGCTGGTGTTCTGGGAAAAGGATCCAGTGGAGATTCTGATTAATTTGGGGTTTGGTACTGAAGAACCTGATGTCTCCACAAAAATCCCTCCTCGTTTCCTCAGTGGTACTTCTGTAGCAAAAGGGTTCAACATTCAAGTCTTTTTGGAAGCTCAGAAGCAGCGGATGGACATTGAGAGGCCAAATCTGTATGGTAAGGAGAGACATTTTGGCAAAAAGATAAGTTTTAGCCATAAATAATGTGAGAACTGAGAGAGCAGGAAAGAGGGTGCTTATGAAAGAAAATTCATGAAAAACAGATATGTATTTAGGACATTGAGGAACGTCAGGTACCCCTTTGTGGCAATGATACTTCCTCTTATGACTAAAGTAATTTATAGCTCTATTCAGCTGTGAAATCTGATTATGTGCTGAATCTACCAGCTTTTGGCATTTTAAAACAAAACTGCACATCCTCTATAAGACCTACTCTGACAGAGATTGTCCTTGGTGTTGCAGAGGCTGCAGTGCCTTAGCCACTTCACGGGCAGTACATTAATATGTACCCACCATCACTGGTGATGTAAGCCAATACAGAGGATATTGAATTCAGCCAGGCCAGACATGGCCTATGTTCCCCTTTAGCCTTGTTGGGCACAAGACCCCTCTTACAGGGCAATGTGCAGAGCAGATAACAAGATACTAACTTCCTGTGACTAGAGCTGCTAGAACTTGTACATTAGACCCACAAATCCCTAACAAGACCCTAACAGTTTTGTGGTTCAAATATGCCATAAGACATAGATAAGGAGCTTATTTTAAATACAAAAAAAAGGGCATAATTTAAAGGACACAGTCTTGATTTTAATTCACTTAGATGTTTTCAGTTCTTCTTTTGTATAACTTGCTTTTAGGAAATGAATATAAGGTCTTCACCCTAAAGATACATTTGCATTAAAATAGATTGTTGATACAGCAGTATATCATCCATCTGAAGAGTCCCATTTTGACATCATATCCCCACAAGTTTGCAGCATAGGATAGCCAGATGGCTTTTGAAATCTTCTGTTTACTTAAGATGCTCAGTGAAGCAGCATCTCTCACATAGCCCATGTATTCCCATTTAGAATTGCACCAAGGAAGCAGTATGGATGGAATGAGAATTGAAACAGAAATGTCAAAGCATTGTGGAAAACGTGTTTTTCTCTCTTTTTATAGCACACATTTCAATATTTACAGAAAACTGACACATCAAACAGGTTTCTCAAGTCTCACTTTATTTCTTTCTCTGTAACCTGAGAGAGAGAGGGAAGAGAGGGATCAGAGGTAATCAGTATGAGTGAATGGAGACAGATTTGATGAGAGGACTCTTAAATGGATAAGAAATTGGTTGGATGGTCACATCCAGAGGGTAGTAGTCAATGGCTCAGTCCTGATGGACTCTGGGATTGAGTCAACAAATTTGCTGATGGCACCAAGCCGAAGTGGTGTAGTTGACACACCTGAAGGGCAGGATGTCATCCAGAGGGACCTGGACAAGCTTGAGAAGTGGGCCTGTGGGAATCTCATGAAGTTTAATAAGATGAAGTGCAAGGTGCTGCACATGGGTCGAGGCAATCTCCATTATCAACACAGGGTGGGGGGTGAACAGATCTGCTGAGAAGGAGTAGTGGGTGCGGATGGATGAGAGGCTGGATGTGAGCTGACAATGTGTTCTTGCAAACCCAGAAAGCTAAACATGTTTTGGGCTACATGTAAAGCAGCATGGTCAGCAGGTTGTCTTGGTTTAAAGACAAATATTGGGTTGGGAACTCCAATAAAGCAAACTCCTTCCCTTTTTATTTCCCACCAATACAGGGAGGCAAAATGTGAGGAGATATAAGTGAAAAAATAACAGTTTACTGACAAGGAAATAGCAGCAACCACGAAGATACAAAGGAAACAGCTTACCCACAAAGAGGGGAGTTCACCACCCCACATGGCCCACCCTGGCAACAAAGGGGAAAAAAGTGGGAGAAGGTCCTCCTAGACAACCACTCTCCTTTGCTTGACTAAGCAAAAGAAAACATGATATGGGTGAATGGTGGTCCCACGCAGCAGCAGTGGACTGTTTCACTTTTCTCCCCAGCTGTAGTGGAGGATGAGCAGCAGGAGTGGTGGATCAGTAAATCCAAGAGCAGTGGTGGCAGTGGCAGGGCCCCAGCAAACGACAGTGCTGTGCAGGCTCTCTAGACACAGATGTGTTCTGGAGGAGAGAAAGTTTCTGTTCTCTGCACTGCTGGGTTTTTTTCTTTTCTTCCCCTCCCATTTCTGGCAGAGGTGGGGTGGAATTCATTCTTAGAGACAAACCCTCCAAACCAATGTTGGAAAGGAGAATAAAATAAAAAAACCTCCTGTAACTACGACACAATCGAGGGAGGTGATTTTCCCCCTCTGCTTTGGTGAGACCCTACCTAGAGTACTGCACCCAGTTCTGGGGTCCCCAGCAAAGAAAGGATCTGTTTGAAATAGTCCAGAAGAGGCCCACTAAGATGATCAGAGGGATGGAGCACCTATCCTATGAGGAAAGGCTGAAGGAATTGGGATTGCTCAGCCTGGAGCAGAGGAGGTTTCAGAGTGACCTAATTGCAGCCTGCCAGTACTTCCAGTACCCAAAGGGAGCCTACAAGAAAGATGGAGAGAAACCTTTTACAAGGGCATGTAGTGACAGGATAAGGGAGAATGGCTTCAAACTGAAAGAGCAGGTTTTGATTAGATGTTAGGAAGAAAGTCTTTATTGAGAGGGTGGTCGATCATTGGAACACATTGGCCAGAGAAGTTGTGGATGCCCCATCCCTGGATTTCTCCCAGGCCAGGTTGGATGGGGCTCTGAGCAACCTGATCTAGTGAAAGATCTCCCTGCCCAGGGCAATGGGCTTGGAATTAGATGACCTTTAAGGTCTCTTCTAACCCAAGACATTCTATGATCCTGTGATGGTGGATGGGGACCTAGAAGGTAGAGAACTGGAAGGGAAGGAGAACAGAGGAAAGCCTTTAAGGGAAGGAATTTGCATAGCGAAGACACACAGTTGTTAGCTAAGGTGTAATTTAATTACTTGTCCTGCAGTCATCCTCAATGGGAGAACTCAGTACATGTTAATATCTTATCTGTAGGAGGGAGTTGCTGTGAAGTAAGATAAGAATTTCTGTTTTGTTGGGTGTGATGTCCGCCAAAACATATATTATCCTGCTTTTGACAGTTTGGTAGGGGATTTTCACACCATCTGTTTAGGCCTCCTAAGTATGTGCTTGGGCTGAGAACATTTAATCAAGAGAGGTGGGGTTGATCCTTCAGAGATACTTACATCTTTTTTCACATAGCCAGTGATTAACTGCAGCCTGGTTCACTGCACCAAATTATAGGCATTTAGCCTGAAGCAACATATTTAGTTGCTTTACTGTAGTTTTTCTGTTTCCAAAGCAAGTGGAGAGAGTCAGGAAACTCCTGCAGGTCATCATCCAGCCACTAGTTTAAACATCACTCTTAAGAAGCCAGACTCTCTCAGTGACCATGTAGATAATTCATGCACAAGTACTTTCCTAGAGCAGGTGTTCCACGAGAGGACTCGTAGCCAGGAAGGACTACATCAGGTTTAGTTTTCAAATGCTTGCGGAATATCCTCAAATGACACTTGTTTGCAAACTGTTTTTTTCCAAGCTTGCTAATCTTAGGTGGTCTAATGATTTTGCAGTGAGTTATAGCAAGAATTCATGTTTATTAGATTTTGAAATTGATTCCATCTCTAGAACAAGGTGTAATTTATTTGCTTTCAGTACCAATGCTGCACCTAAACTTTCAGGTGTATGTGTCAGCTTTTCTAAAGCAGAGTATTGTAATGTACAATCTTCTACATTCTCTGTAATGTTAATAAGAAGAATAGGTGCTTTTGAAAGCCTCCAAAAAAAAACCTGTTCTCCGTAAATTAAGTAGATGGTTCAGGTCTAGAGATATTCCACAGCATTTACCTCTCCAGAAACAATTTAGGGAACTCTAAGCTCCTTACTGTTGGAGGACTGCTTCACCAGGGCACAGGAATGAACATACCAAAATAAAGCAGACCATGTGCTGCTTCTGGAGATTTCAAGACTGTATTGAGACACTGATCCCAGAGACAGCAATGCTGGATGATTCAGTTACTGTCTCTCTCTTTAGTTTACTATCACTGAACTGTTTCAATGCTAATGCAGTCTAAATCCCTCATTTGCCTCTAGGAGGAAAAGGAAGAGATTGCTTAATCTGAGTTAGTGAACGCTTGAGAGGTTATCTCCTTGTCAGTTTACTTTCTTATATTCTCTGAGTCAGCAAAGAAAGTTAATTGATTTAATATGACACGTTACTCTGGAAACGGAAGAGGTAGGGAGAAAGATTAGAGATACAATAAGACAAGAAACCTGGAGGAAAAAAGAGAGGTGATAGATATTAAGGACTTCCACAGTAGAGTGATCCCTCTCCATTTTCATATTTCATTCATTTCTTATTGCAGTTCTTTTCTCTTTCTGTCTGGCTCTTCCATGAATATAGTTTTCCAAGCCTCCTTCACTGCTGATTAGGCCTTCTAAAACAAGTATGGATTGTTATAGAATTATTTATTAATTTTCCATTCACTCTGTGCTCTTTCCTCACCATCATCAGAGCTTTCAAAAGGTTCAGTTCACAAAAAAAAGGTGTATTTTCAGAAACATCAGTCACCCTTTCAGTTTCTTAGCCAGATCCAAAATAAAAGCTTATCCCCATTATTTGACAGTGGTGAAAATTTTAGTGACCTCATTAGAAGTGATATTAGTGACTTCCTAACTGAAGAAATAGTCACTTGACAGTCAGAAATCTTAAATGAAAAGTAATTTCTGAATATGTTGATCCCAAAATCCTTTGAAAGCTTCAAATTTCTGAACACCTTAGTTCAGACATGTTGAAATGTTTCAATCTGATGCTTAATAATAACTCCAACCCAGTATTGTTTCAGAACCACTTTTCCATACTGCCATATCTAAATTTGCTTGGGGTGTGGTGTCTTGTTGCTGTGGATTTTCCACACTCATTTCTGTCTGTCTTGGTTGCTGCAAGCTCCTCACTGGAGTTGTAGTCCAAGTCTCAGTCTTCACTGTGTGATGAGTGTCCTAGGTGATACCAATCTCCGTGATATATTGTTGTTCTGTGACTACCACAGGTCAGCTCCAAGAGAGGAGGCAAGTGTCATCTAGTCCTAAAAGGGAAAGGACATCTAGATTGCTAAATGCATTCTCTCAAGTACAGCTTTGATTCAAGCAAAGGCATTGTTGCTAAGACTTGAGTTGAAACAATCTAGAAAAAGAACATATTTTAATGTATGACAAAGTAGACAATGCTGAAATTTCATTTTTACTTCTCCTGAGAAAAACTGAGCCATTTCAGATGTCTTGATTTTCCCACTGAAAATTTAGAAGCTTTCATCAAATTCTGCAGTTTGTTGAAAAAAAAATTGTTGATGTAAAATTTTTTTTACTGGATCAGGAAATGTTCTGTGTACCTTCATTTCACTGTGGGCCTACTGAAGGCTTTCCAAGTCTTTCATGTAGATACCTATGTTGACCTAGGTAATACCAGATTTAAGGAAGAAGGAACAAAACTGTGAGTGTCCCCTCCCAAATTATAAAATGGTTGATCATAAAGTCCTTAGAAACCCAATAAAAGATACAGATGCTATTGAAGATTTATTGAAGCTGTTTACGATATGACTATTGGCTGTTTTGGCTGAAGTTTCTAGTGAAAAGGAATCTGCATTTATGTCCTTTATTGTTACCTGTGTTACTGCTTTAGACTGTTTTGCAGAAGCCTGCAGGATCTAAAGAGACCTTATCAACCTCTTGCCTATTTGAGGTGTGATCCTTGGGGAACACACCTAGAAATTGAAAGGACTGCTGGAGAGAAATAGCCCATGAAACAAGGCTGTCCCTGACACAATTTCTTCATGACCTGAGTATTTATTGAATTGGACATTAGTGAGGGGTTTATTTTTATGTGATTCATTTATAATTTCTCTTGTTCGATTTGTTCTTTAGGTATCTCAAGCTGTTTGAAATAATTCATAAAAGCTAAGCAGTGTGTAGAAAATACTTCAAATTGTAACAAGTTTTGTTCTTGTTCAAGTCAAAAGAATGACTGGACAGCTGTGCCACTGTCAGACAAAGGAAATTAATACTTGGCATGCTTATGGCCTGATGTGTGGTAGCCAGAAGAAAAAATGCAGATAAAATGTGCTGTACATGGAGAGCATGTGGTAGCACAATGCATGAACAAAAAATTATTTACTCTGACACCCCAAACATGTGCAAATGGAAAGTACACCATGTAATGTGCATTGATAGATCAGATAACTCCTTTAAACAATATCAAGTGAAAACTTTTTTAAAAGGTGGCAAAGCTTTCCTCTAGTGTTAAAAACCAGGCAATGTCTGGGGCAAAGACAAAAATGAGTATTCTTGAGATATAGTAACTATCAGTGTTTGTCCTCAATATTATGGATCAGCTCAGATTCATGTTAAATATTCCTTTGTTGTCTGATTATCAGCGAGGCAGCTTTACCAACAGCCTGCATGCAGACTGCATAGAGAAAATGTGGCCTCTCTCTAACAGAAACAACAGCCAAGAAAATCAGCATTTTGCCATCTACTGTCCTCAATGAATCTCTCAAGGAAGGAGGAGTTCTGGTGGCATATTCATTGCCTCAGGATAGGCTTCTGTTGTCAATTTTAATCAGTTAATGACTATATGCATTTTGTAGCTATCCTGGACAGCTGCCAGCTGTAAACATTTGAGGTCAGATTTAAATAACTTTATTCACATGAATTTTAATAAGTCCTCAAAAATGGCATCCAAGTCTGGTCCAAACAACTGGAGAATTTCAGGCTGTATTCTGTAACCTTTATTCACACAGAGCAATATTCAGGTGCACTTGACCCAAGGAGTTCAATTTTGCCTGTTTGTCTAATATAAAGAACTATGCAATGACACCTCTATGTAATCCGAATGGGTCCTCTGGAATCAAGTGGAAAAATGTAGCCACTTTTGAATGAAGCACTTAGTATGTGTCTTGGCAATGACAAGTTCGAATAATCGTTGTACCTGATTATTTAAAATTAAGTTTTTTAATAGCCATGTTCCTCTCATTCTGCCAAACTTAAGAAAATTTTCAACAGCTAAAAATACTTGACCATGTACCCAGTGTCCTCACGTCTTTGCTGACCGACATCAATACCCAACAGACCAAAGCACAGGACACTGGCAGGGATAAGACCAATCTGCTGGATGCTGTGAAGGTCAGATCTGTGATACACAAGTAGAGTGGAAAAGAGGAAGTTAGCTCCTGTAAAGGACTTTCTCGTCAAACACTGTTACTGAAACAGTGCTCACTGGCATTTGGGAAACCAATCTGCCCAGCAGGAAAGAGCAACCCAGTTCTCATGCAGATATTGCTGAGTGGGGGACAGTCCAGGCACACATTTCTGCATATGTTACATTGGGCTGTCTGACCCAGGAGCAAATCCCCAGAAACAGAAGTGCCTCAGCATATCCTACTTCCCAGTGTCCACTGATGCACCTAGTTGCAAAACGGCCTCATCTTTCTCCCGCGTACAAGAAAGGAGCCACTTTTGCTTGTGGCTGTCACACTGAAAAAGGTGGCTGACCTAAACTGCAAGCTGCCAGACTCATTTGAAATGGAAGAGGTAAGGTGGATTTTTGTATATTGCACTAGCACTATATTTCACAGAATGTTCTGAGTTGGAAGGCGCCCACAAGGATCAAATCCAACTCTTAAGGGAGAGTCCCATACAGGGATCAAACCCACAAACTTAGTGTTGTTAGCACCGTGTTCTAACCAACTGAACAAATCTCGGGGTCATCTCCATCCTATTTATGGTGTAAATTGGATTCTCTTTTTCAGGATGGAATCTAGAATAAATTATTTCAACAAACACCATTCAGCACCATTTGAGGAAAAAACAGAACACTGCTCATTGGGAGTTTGATTATTTTAAATTGTCTTTGTGTTATGATACTGTTGGAGAAGTTGCCACTGAAGTTACTGAGGTAAGATTCATTCAACCAGTAGGATGGTGAAAGATGACAATGTTTTTGCTGACAGCGCAGCACTAGGTGTTGGGTTTTTTAATAGAAGGAAGCTGCAGAAGCAACAATACGTATGGTAAAGGATATTTTTACAGAACCAGTTATTAATCAGGGTTGATCTTTTTTTCTTCTTTTTCCCCATCATTTTTTTCCCCTTAAGCTCATTTTCTGGTGTGCTCTCTTAGAAAGTTGCATGAAAAAATTAGCCTCACTTTATGGCAGCGTTTGATAAAATCTCTCACTCTGTGAGCTGTGTGCACTAAAACCAGAATAACTAAGAACAGTACCTTACTCACATACCTAGTCTGCAAAGTCCATGAGACTCAGCTCTCTATATGTTTTAGCAACAGTGGGTTGTCAGTGGGAACTCAGTAGCTGAGCAATAGAGAGCAGGATATTGTCAGTCTCTTTCTTACATCTAGAGTTGTTTTGTGAGCAGCAGTTTTTCTGGTCATACTGCTGGAGAAAAAGGGCTATGATAGGATATTCTCCAATCATACAGACTCCACTGGGATATTGACAGTAATACTCTTCCCCTTCCAACTATCCTTCAAGACTGAGGAAAAGGAGGAAGTCCAAAAACTATACTCTACTGTAAGAATCAAGGAAAGGAG
>WEIV01010333.1:0-19392 GCA_013390005.1 Calyptomena viridis | reverse complement strand
CAGCAGCAAAGACCACGTCTGACTGTAACCCCCCCACACACACCTGCCTTCCCGAGCTGCTGGGGGAAGGTGAAGGATCTTAAAAGGGAGGGGTGGGAGAAGAAAGGTGTCTGTAACAACTATCAAACTGCTCACCCTTAAACTCTTAAGCTCTGATTTTAGTAGTAGTAAAGCAGTAGTAAATACTTAACATTCTAAGTTAGAGCCTGTTTTGCTTGTGTGAAGTAGTTAATAAACAGTTGCTTGTAATCCTTATCACAAAGGTCGAGGTTTTGTTTTCCCTTCTCTGAGAAATTTTAGATCTGTGTGTGGGCTCTCGGCTTTTAGCCAGAGTCAAACCGCAACGCAGGCACATACACAGTGATCCTTCTCTTGTATACTTCCAGCCTTTGACAATGAGAGAATTGGAGATCTCCTTAAGCTATAGATTGCATGGAGAACACATCCAACATCAGTGTTCATGTGTTACTTGGATCTCATGGATCCACTCTTAATTTTTTTTTTCTGAAGGAGCTTATGCAGCACCAAGACATGATTTTCTCATTGATACTATGAAAAAGTCAAAAGGATCTTTATTCCTAGAGGAAAAAAATCTGACCTTGCATACACTCTTTAGCAAGAATATTTCCTTGGATTTCTTATGCCAAGTCATATTTTTTCCCCAGAGACATTTCTCTAAAGCTGTTCAAATCAGATTGCTAGTGTATTGCAACCTTTATGTATTGATTACTTTGAGAAAGGCTTGGAAATGTTCTGAGACTATTTAAAAGAGGAAACAACAAAAAGATAACTATCTGAACGATGTTATGCTTTCACTTTGAAACATCCAGAATTTTTTTTAATTTGTTTTTTGCTTTTACTCCTAACTCCCCTCATAATATGTACATTAAAAATCACTACCATCAATAAAAATTTTTCCTCTCCTTTTCTTTTCAGATTCAGAGTTTTGAGGATGAAACTCTATGTGGAAGTGTTCCTGACACCACTTCAAGTGAGTGTTTAAGAAAAAATTTGGCCATTTTTATTTTTAAAACTGTTCCCATGTAGCTGCTCCTAAAGTTTACCTTACAATACATTTTTTCTCTCTGTTCCCATTACCTCTGGCATTTGAATGCATTATTTTAGACATGACAGTCTAGTTTATATGACTTGAAAAATCTTAGAGCCATAAAATATACTTAGCTTGTCAAGGAGCCATAATGGTGTCTCGTGCACAGCTTTGAGTGTGTGGGGTCCCTGTCTGATGCTTTAAGCAGATCTCTCTGCTCTTTTTGGTCTACAAAGCAACACTAAATCTGTGCTCCTGCTTGTGGAATTATTTGCCAGGCTCAGATGACCCCTTATACACAAACTCTCAAATCCCTGGAAGTTAAGTCAACCAGGAGACTGGAGATGGTAGCTCTGCAACCATTCTGTACTCAACTCAAACAGGACCATTCAGCCAGAACTTTCCAGTGGTGGCATGGCCTCTACCCCATCATCTGTGTCTACTATATCACATAGACATCATCACCACATGAGCTGACATAGCAGTGAATCATGTGTTAGAAAAATAAGTTATTTGAGGAGCTATGAAAGGATTAACAGCAAAGCTGTTGGACCAGATGTTATACTGTCATTTGGGGCGATCTGAGTTTGGATCCTGAGATGGCTGTCAGGGATGCCAATACTGGAGAAATGGCTGTTCAGTCTCCAAAGCAGGAAATACCTGTCCTTGCTCCCTAGAGACCCTTCCTATTCAGCACTTAGAGCAGGACTGGCAGGTTTTAGGTTTTATTTAAATGGGACATAAGTTTAATGTGAAAGAACTAGTAAGTAGCAAGTAGCAGATAGCAAGGGACAAAGCTGGAATTTTGATGAGCTCTCACATTTTGTGGGCTACATTATATTACTTTTGTGAAGCCAGCATAAATAATACAGCAAATCAAGTTCCTACACAGATATCTACAAAAAATTTCAGGCATCCAAAAATGCTGGGCATCCACAGGTATCATTGGCTAGAGTGAAAGCTGTCTTTGCAGGACTGAAACCATGAGCCTGTTGAAGGTGGTTGCATGCATCCTACTGACTTCAGGGAGGCCAGTTTTTTTATCAAAATGTGGGAGTTTTCTAGGTTAATGCTAGAGCTCATTAAAGGAGATGGTCTAGAAAATTAATTCCTCAGTTCTGGAGTATTTATTTGTGTTTTCAAATTCTCTGTAAACATACATACTGTTTTGCTGAGGGGTTGGTGGTGCTGGTGTGATGTTTCACAGTGTAATAGATTGCATACCTATGGAATTGTGTCAGAGTTGTATGTGTCCAGTGGCTCCGGCAACTTTGGGGGTTTAATGTCAAGTCCTTGTTGCTATTCAGACTTGTCACCTGAGTTACATGAGATTACTTTGGTTTGGTTTCTGATGGATGTCTTGATCTTCATGAACAAAGTTGACAACCCATATCAGTAGTTTTGCTCACAGCAGTGTCTACAGAAAGAATAGCAATTGCCCAGGTCTGGTGCAATGAAAAACACTATTTGGATAAACATTTGGTGATAAATTAAAAAAAGAGAATGTGGAGGTAGCCCAGTGGGGAAAGAATTAAAAATGTAACAACGTATACATAAATACTGTTTTCCTTTCTTTGTCTATTTCTTAAAAATGGCCACACTATCTAATTATGGAGAGCTTTGATTGTAGGATTTAACAGGTTGTATAGTATATATAGGGTATATAAGGGTGAAAAAAACCCAGCATGTCCTGAATACTCTTTTAAGACATGGAATAAGCACATGTTTAGCAGTAATTTCATGACAGAAAATGCAGACAACAATTAGGCTGCCTATTTTTCAAGGCTCATGAAGTGCATGATCCCATAAGGGTCCACTCTCATTTGGCTGTGAGCTCTGTTGGAAAGGGTGTGAGTGATGATGAAGACGTGAGAGCTTGGCATGACCCTGCTGAAATGAGAGCTCACCTGAGTGAAAGTGTGAGGTTCCCAATAGGAGAAGAAATAGACAGGAACACACTGCTTTGCCTAGATGGAGCATATTAGAGATGGGTGACTTATAGTAGTACTTGTCCCAGTGGTATTGTCCCTTGACTGTGTAACCTGGCCTCAATTTTAGTCCAATTGCTTAATTTTCTACATTCCCCATGAAAGCCAATTCCCTGACTGCTGTGTGTCTTCTTTATATTTCTTTATAATGTAGATTCTAGCTGTTTAACTGCAGTAGGCTTTATGAGAAGGCTTTTTTCCCCTCTCTCTCTTGGCAGAATCCTAAGATTTAATTTTAAAAGATGCTCAAACCCCCAAACATCTCTGAATGACTTACAGGAAAAGCAGTGTGTTTGCTAGCTCTGTTTTTAAAAATATTACCATCTTTTTTTATTTTGCAATTTTATCATTGTTATAAATAAGTAATTGTACTGGGGAGAAGGGATAATCCTTATTTAATTAAATTCATCTATAGTCCCAGGTTGGCAGCAACCAGGCATATGTGAGACTAATACCCACAGCCTGCCTGTATGCATGTGCAATTAAAAATTCACTCTACAGTAGCACTGGCAGTTTAGTGTTGCTTTTGGCATTTACAAATTCTTTTATTTTGTGACTTTTTTTTTTACCATACACATATGCTGGAGCAGATGTTGCTTATTTGTTGTTTATTCAAATCTGTAGGCTCTGGCAGCTAACTCCATTGTTCTGTAATGAAGCTTTATTCACTGTCCTGTATTAGGACTCAGTAAATGCATGATGGGCAGAGTTAGTTCTCAGCAGGAACTACAGTTATTGTCTTTACTTATTGGTTGTTTATATTCTAAAGCTCACAGTTGAGAAATCCGGCTGGGTAAGGGGCTGAATGCAGTGTGGAGAGGAGAAATATTTGATTCCACTCACTGTATCTTTGCCCTGATAAGGTGCAGGCTTGCATGTAAACTCATCTGTTGCAGGGGTTTTGTATTCAGCACTTGAAAAATAGAGTTGTTCTCCTCCTGCACTCCCTCTCCTGCCTTGTTCTCCCCCTCCCACCCCTGCTGCTCCTTACTTTTTCAATTAGCCTTTGTAAAGCACTGGGTATAACTAAAGGATGTTTCAATGCTTCTCACCCCCGTTAACTCAGCATGTGCCTAAAAATTCATTAACAGCAGCACTTATCAGGGAGGCATGGCAAGTGTATTATTTTGGTGCGTGTTGTAGTCACTCACTTCCCCTTGCTCCTAACTTACTTCCCTCTCCCTCTGCGGGGTGGCCACACACCAGAAAGGCAGCAATTCCTGCACGGTGCTGACCCAAGCGGACACACTGCTCCCAGACGCTCCAGTGCCAACAGAAAGGCATTAGCCTGCTGGAAAAGCCCTTGGTAGCCCAAGAGGTAATCAATCAGGCAAGTAACCACCTCCATCTGGCTCCCTGTGACATGGTAGCTTGTTACCAATGTGCTTGTGAATCATCTTGTCCCAGCTAGTGGTGCCGGGGACCACATACACACAGTTTTTGCAGCAGCAGGGAACGTCCCAGCTTCCCTGCTTTCTGAGCTAACACATTAGCTCCTATGAATTATCAAGCAGCATTTTTTTCATTTCTCACACCTTCCCTCCTCCTACTCGCCAATTCCTCTGATGGTTTGGCACCATGGCAATATTTGCAGAATTCAATTGGTGTTTCTTTTAATTGACTGAGTGCCAAGAGTGTGAATCTCATTTATTATCCATTATCTATTGTAAATTTTGCCTGCAACTGAAGGAACAATGTCTTCAAAAGTACAAGAAGAAAAGCTATGTATATTTTCTATGCTTCAAAGAGTACAGGATCTTCTTTGTACCTTTCTCTGGTTTCAGTATTAAGAAGTGAACAGCGATTTCATGTTTGCTGTAGTGCCAACATAACACTATTTTTCTTCATGTATAACGCAGTGACTTTTAGTGTTAAGTACATATTAAAGATAAGGGAAAGGCAAAGAGACAGGCAAAGGGAAGACTTGCTAAATCTGCAATCAAAAATTGGAAGCTGAATTTCAGAATGTCCTACAACTTATTGCTGTGTTGATACCACCTGACATTTATGATAGAACTTGTCATTGGTTCATGATAACATACAGTCTCCAAATACAAATTCTCCCTTCACAAAACATGATGAATAATAGATCCATAGATACCTCTCTGCAACAGTTTTATTTTCTGCAGGTGACCTGGCACAAAGGAGACATACACTTTCTTTAGCTGCTTTAGGTTGCCTACATTTGTTTTATGATGCTGCAGCCCATATTTTTCCCATCTTATACACATGAACCATGTAAAGACCTCTTATTCTTTCCCATTTCTTACATAAGGATCTGTAAGTGAGGATAAAATGAAGCTGTTGAATTTTAAAGCATTTGGTGTCCTGAATAACTCTGGAGGCAAAGTCCTGTGGTCCCAGAGCAAAGCAGAGAGTAAAGAGCAAAGTGAAAAGCAAAGTTGTGAAATGATGAGTCTTCAAACTTTCCTGTATCTTTTTCCGATCTGCAAACACCTTGACTTGTCTGTATTCCTGAGAGAAGTCCTCCAGGAAAGACAACTTACTTTTGCATCTCCTGAGAATATCCTGTCTGCTTCATTTTGCCATGGTCCTCCTTGATGTATCTCACACACTTGTATATGTCTAAGTCCAGGAGTGGATATAAAGATGGAGACTCAGAATGAGGTGACACTGCATTCACCAGTACAGAAATTGGATGGGCAGCAAAGAGAGGAAGACTGGTAGACTTTTGAAATGATCTCTGTAAGGTCATGTCACCCAGCAGTGGTGTCAGGATACCCTGCCTGCAGTCCCCAGGTCTAGCAGCATCCAAAGAGATTTAGGGGATTGTACAATTTTTACTGAGAACATTCCTAAAAGTCATTGCACACTTGTGTCATTTTATTGCAAGTGTGTGCCATTTTTTAGGTCCTACTGCAACAGGCTGATTTGTCTTAGTGGGAAAGGATATAATTTGGAAATAGAGGATTTGAGTTTTAATTTTAATATGAGTTTAATACTTAAGGCAGATGGTCCAGTGAAACTTATAAAACCTGCTGTTGTTTAAATCATGGGGGAAAAAATAAAAATATCTTAGGTATCCAGGAAGACAACCAAATACTCATAAAAGGAGAAATTTGTTTAGATCAGGTGATAGCCTTTTAAACAAGTAAACATCTGAAATCAGTTCTAGTTGTTCTGCAGTTGTACTGAGTCCTTGAAGGGACTTTTCTGTTATTTCCATCTCTGCCTTTTCTTCCCATTCCCTCAACAGAGCACAGGAAATCAGAGACTGTGCAGTCACAGACCTCCACGTTGCAATACTAATTGTTCCAGTTGACAGCATGATCCTTTAAACCTTGCTGCAAAATTCAAAATCCAAACCCCTCATCTAGCTCAGGCGGATTTGCAGCTTTGTGAGAACATACATGCTTTTTCTGACAGCACCACATAGCTTTGAGAGGATTGGTGTTGGTGATACCTCAGAGAAGAGGACCTTTGGTGTTATCCTGGATGTATTTTTATGCTCTGGAGAAATCTGTATGTTCCACAGATCTTCTACATACTTGTTAACTACTGGCTGATACTTTGCATTTTTCCTTGGGAAAATATCACTGACAAAGAGAGGCAAGTTTAGTAAATCTGACACTCTTAGAGCCTCTGAACAAAGTTCAATGGCTATTACCATTGAAATAAATCCATTATAATTAATGTTTGATCTCTATAAAGTAACACCTGAAAGTCAGTACTTGTTCTAGCTTTCCAGTTGCTTTGGGTACTGCTGACCAGGCAGAAGTTCCAGGACCCAGCCAAAACATATGGGCTTGTTCTGATTCTGGCAGCAACCAGGGGGGCACAGCCCCTGATATTATTCAACACCACCTCACAACATGTGACATGTGCAGAGGTGATGGAGGAGGGCAGGGTTTTCCCAGTTTTTCTAGGGTGTGCACTGGGTTCCATGTGTTGAGCAACTGTGTGTGAATCATTCGTCTATCTTGTACACTTTGCTATAGTGTTGTCGTTGCTACTGTTTGTTTTTTATTTCATTTTATTTCATTGCTGTTTCTAGTAAATTGCTCTTATCTCAATCCATGATCTTTACCTTTTTGTGCCTCCAATTCTCCTCTCCATCCTGCTGGGGGTGGAGTGGTGGATGTGGGGGGACAGGTGTAAGTGAGTGAGCAGCGTGTGGTCTGGGATGTTTCAGTGGGAACACTAAATTGGGGAATACCATTTCCAAACCATAACAGGGCTTTTCATTCATTTTTGTCAAAGGTCTCTGTAAGGGTTGCTGGAAGCCATCCTCCCTTTCGTGAGGTGGTCTCAGTTGCAGAGAGCCTTATGAGGCTCCCTGTGATCGCTTATTTTTTATTTATTATCTCTCTGCAGCTGCTACTGGAAGCAGTTGTGATGTAATGTGATCTACAGTGTAGGCTGATGACATTCAGCTCTACCTCTCATTTTCTTCAGAAGCAGACACAACCATCACCTGTCTCTTCCAACATTTGGCAGTGGCACAAGTTTGAATTAAAGACAATTGGCTGGAGCTCAGTTAAAGTAAGGTGGAAGTGATACCAACTCTCAATGAAAAGTAGGAGGAGGACCTGTCAAGGTTTGAAGCTTTTTCATCAGCTGAGGGAAGACAAAAGACTATTGCCAAAGTGACTGCAATTTCAGGTTTTGACCAGATTCATCACTGCTCCTAACCTCCCAGACTGCAGAAACATGATTTATCACAGAGACCTGACTACAGTGCTTCTCTCTTTTTCTGTCAAATTCACCTCTTAGATTACTCATTTATACTTTTGCCATTTCTAGGGCAGTGTGCTCTTGTGTACGACAGGCAGGAAATGATGGGAAGCTCTGACTCACAGAGTAGGCAGTCACCTTTCTCCTGAGCACAGCAGTTTGCAGGGGTACGTCTGCTGCTCTCAGCAACAGTGTGGGAGATTCACAGTGTTGGTGTGTATTACCAAACCTGATGCAACTCCTTTGTGTAGCTCCAGCCAAGCTGCTAAACAAAGTTTTCAGAGTTGTGGACCAAATTTTGCTGGGGATATCCTTGAAAGAGACAAAGGAGGAGACTTTCAGATGGTGAACCTCTGCCACCAATTGTCACAGACAGCAGAGAGGCACAGGATAGTTCCCTAGTACTGGAAATTACAGTGATGTACATGGTAGAGAACAAGTTTTTCCTTTGCTCATATTCATCTCTGATGTGTGTGGAGAGGAGGGTAAATAAACATAAAAAAATTTGTATTTTTTTCATTTTTATTTACTCAGTACCTTTACATCTTATCAGCTAATTCAGTTCTTCTCCAAGGCTTCTACACACTAGCTCAGGACAACCTGTAATGCAATAGAGTGAAAGAGAGACCAAACCAACCAACCCACCAGTTCCGGGAACTTCACAAAAGAAGTATATTTATACCTGCTCTTGAGGCACTGACTGAAGTGTGCAGCAGATTTACTGAAGTTAGTTTTAAATCAGTAAATACGTGCAGCAGCTTTAAAGCATGCTAGCGTGCAGTGCAGCTACTGGTAGCTGTCTATCCATCACACTGGGGAGCTCTTACCCTGCTTATCAGACAGGTTTTGCAACCTGGGCAGTGCTCTAGGCTGCTATACTCTGCCTGTTGGCTGTGCTGTGGCATGAGTGTGCTAGACATAACCATACTATACACTGAAACTTAAGGCAAAAACTTTGCTGGAACTTGGTGCAAAATTCGTGTGTTCTGGAGGAGCCGAATTCACCTGAAGGTGAATTCTCTCATGATAGACACATACTTGTTATATAGCTGTGATGCTCTCTGCTAGTCCAGTTTTTGTCTTCAGTGCTCCATGATCTGGTTCTCTGAAGTGCTTATGACTAATGTCCAGCAGCATGTAGCCCAATGTCCTCCCAGGAATATGTGGGCACTCAGAGCTCTGCAGGCAGCCAAGCACTGCATGCAGAACCCGAGGCTGCACAGGAGGATGTGAACATGATATGTGCACTCCCAGTGCCCCTGGAACTGTGTGTCTCCTGCTAACGATGGCTGCGACAGCAGACTCCAGTGATAATCACGTAAAGAACTGCTGGATGAACAAGGAGATTAAGCAAAATATTGGTAGCTGTGCTTCCTGGCCCTATCTCACATTCTTGGCATACAGCACACGTTCACTTGTGTCCCACCTGAGGTGGTTGCAGTCATGTAAACTGCAGGGCTTTCCACTCTTTTTCACAATGGGTTTGGCATCACCCTTATGGGCGATGCTGCAGGCTGCTTTCTGCCTGAGCATGTCTAGAAGTGAGGCTGTGACTGGACATGGCCTGATTTCTGTGGTTGGACAAGGAGAATCTCATCTTTGGGTCATTGGTTGATTAATGTAAACAATATAGTGTCTTATACAGTTGTAACTGTGTAGGAAGAAGAAGGCAAACATCTTGTAGGCATCTTAGAGAGCAGAACCACAGCCTGTCTGAGACATCCTGCAGGTAAACATGTCCAGGCCCAGCCAGACACACTGTCTGAGGGCACAGATATGGGGTTTGCTAAGGTAGGTAAGTTAGATAGAGGACATGCATAGAAGGAGTGAGAATAGCTTAGTTTAGGATTAGCCTGTAGAATGCTGGCACACAAATAGTTTAATAAATACCTGAGAAACTTCATGAAGTCCTGCCTTCTTGTCATGTTTTCTGCCACCTGAATCACCAGAACACTACATACCCTCACAAAAAGAAAAGTATACCTGAAGTCCTCCATATGCCAGTTGTACTCAAAGAGAAGAACACTGCAGACTGGATGAGAGCTGGGGTTTTGACAAGCAGAAGAAAATACCTCAGAGGAGCCAGGTTTCAGGTTTTTCTCACCTTGTAAGCTCTTCTGGACATAGATCATTCTTTTGGTACATTCTTACTGCATCTATCTGCACAGAGAGGCACAATTAATAATAGAAATTGCATTTTGTAGAGGTTTTTTAAAATATATTTTCACCCAATCACACTGTATAAGGTGATTAACATGAAATTCCCCTTCAATTCAAAGGAAGCATGGGATTGACAAATTTCATAGTTCACCTGAATAAGAGTAGGAGCTTCTGTTGCACCTGGTGCATTTTGGAGTGTATTATTTGCTTTCAAGTAATATAACTATTCTAATAAGATGGTTTACCTAATTTCTGCTAAAATGCCGTTGAAAAATGAAATTTGCAGATAAACATGAGTGAAAACTCTGAATTGTGCTGGCCTTAGGAAATAGTTTGTGGTTTGTATGCTGCTACCATCTAGTGGTTGTTTTTTGTGAACTGCAGCACGACGCCGAGCTGTACAGCAAGAAAGGGGTCAGCGCTCAGCCCTATGCCAGGAACAAACAGTTCTGGACTGGACTCTCCTACAGGCAAGTTGTGGAAATGTGTATTGCATTCGGCTAGAAAATAAGTATAAACGAGGTCTTTCTAACCCCAGTTTGCTTGTTCATCTGCATTTCTACAATGCGGAAAGTCAATCAGTGTTACAGGAATTGTACAAGGGTATTACAAAAAAAAGATTAAGAAAAGACATGTCCCTTGAAATTTCAGTGGCACTAGTTGAAATTTTACTTTCATCATCAATGATGAGTAATTGGTGCGGATGCCTATGGAGGAGCTACTTCTTAGGTTAAGGAAAGACAGTACAGTATGCTGGGAACAGTCAGATTTTATGGAACATTTACATAGGATCAAGGTTTTTCACACATGTGGGAACTGATATGAATAACAAGATTTCTTTTCCCAAGGTGTGGAAAGCTGTACAAAATAATTTCTTCAAGTGTTTAAGGTAGAGTGAGTTTCAGAAAGTCCCCTGTTTTGGATAACAGCAATTAAACAAAAACTAATGAAGTGCTTTGTGGCTTATGCAGAATGCACATTTTAAGTGAAGTTTTATCAACTGTTGATCATAGAATCATAGAATGGCTTTAGTTGGAAGAGACCTTAAAGATCATCTAGTATCAACCCTCATTCTGTGGAGAGTCAACTTTTACTACACCAGGTTGCTCAGAGCTCCATCCAGCCTGGCCTAGAACACTTCCAGGGATGGGGCATCCACAGTGTCTCAGACAGCATGTTCCAGTGGCTCACCACTCTCACAGTAATGAAGTTTTTCCTAATACCTTATCTAGACTTACTCTCTCTCAGTTCAAAGCCATTCTCCCTTATCCTGTCACTACATGCTCATAAAAAAGTCCTTCCCCATCTTTCTTGTAGGCTGCCTTCAGGTACTGGAAGAAGGCAATTAGGTCACTATAAAGACTTTTCTTCAGGCTGAACAAACCAAATTTTCTCAGCCTTTCCTAAAAGGAGAGCTGCACCATTCCTTTAATCATCTTAGTGTCTCTTCTCTGAACTTGTTCCAACAGATCAATGTCCTTCCTCTGTGCTGGTGACCCCAGAGTTGGATGCAGCACTCCAAATGTGGTCTCTCCAGAGCAGAGTAGAGGGGCAGAATCACTTCTGTTGACCTGCTGGCCACAATTCCTTTGATGCAGCCCAGGGTACATTTGGCTTCCTGTGTTGCAAGAACACATTGCCAGCTCATGTCCAACCTCTCATCCACCAGCACTCCCTATTCCTTCTTGGCAGGGCTGCTGTTCATCTCCAAGCTTGTAATGATACCAGAGGTTGCCTCGACCCAGATGCAGGAACTTATTGGTCTTAGTAAGCCTTATGAGGTTCCCATGGGTCAACTTCTAGAGCTTGTCCAGGNTGGCCTAGAACACTTCCAGGGATGGGGCATCCACAGTGTCTCAGACAGCATGTTCCAGTGGCTCACCACTCTCACAGTAATGAAGTTTTTCCTAATACCTTATCTAGACTTACTCTCTCTCAGTTCAAAGCCATTCTCCCTTATCCTGTCACTACATGCTCATAAAAAAGTCCTTCCCCATCTTTCTTGTAGGCTGCCTTCAGGTACTGGAAGAAGGCAATTAGGTCACTATAAAGACTTTTCTTCAGGCTGAACAAACCAAATTTTCTCAGCCTTTCCTAAAAGGAGAGCTGCACCATTCCTTTAATCATCTTAGTGTCTCTTCTCTGAACTTGTTCCAACAGATCAATGTCCTTCCTCTGTGCTGGTGACCCCAGAGTTGGATGCAGCACTCCAAATGTGGTCTCTCCAGAGCAGAGTAGAGGGGCAGAATCACTTCTGTTGACCTGCTGGCCACAATTCCTTTGATGCAGCCCAGGGTACATTTGGCTTTCTGTGTTGCAAGAACACATTGCCAGCTCATGTCCAACCTCTCATCCACCAGCACTCCCTATTCCTTCTTGTCAGGGCTGCTGTTCATCTCCAAGCTTGTAATGATACCAGAGGTTGCCTCGACCCAGATGCAGGAACTTATTGGTCTTAGTAAGCCTTATGAGGTTCCCATGGGTCAACTTCTAGAGCTTGTCCAGGTCTGGATGGCATCCTGTCCTTCATGTGTGTCAGCTGCACTACTCAGATTGGTGGCATCCAACTAATTTCTTATCCATCTAACAGTCCATTCATCAAATCCATCCCTCTTCAATTTAGAGAGAAGCATGTTGTTGGGAGCCATATCACTCTACAGAAATTCAGATAAATGATGTCTGTAACCTGCCCCTTGTCCACTGATGTGGCCACTCCATCACAGAAGGTCCTAGGTTGGTCAGGTGGGACTTTCCCTTGGTGAAGCCGTGCTGGCTGTCTCAAATCACCTCTCTGTCCTCCATGTGCTCTAGCATGACTTCTAGGAGCATCTGTTCCATGGTTTTCCCAGGCACAGAGGTGAGGCTGACAGGATGGTAGTTCCCAATGTTCTCCTTTCTACCCTTTTTTAAGATGGCTACAACATTTCCTCTTTTCCAGTTACCTGGGTCTTCACCTGACTGACATGACTTCTCAAATATCACAGAGAGTGGTTTGGCAACTATATCAGCCAATGTCCTCAGGACTCTGGGATGCATCCCATTGTGTCCCACAGATTTGTGTATATTCAGGTTCCTCAGGTGGCTGTGAAATTGATCTTTACTTATAGTAAAGATCCAGTCCCCATCCTGCTGTCCATCCATTCAGGAGGTCTGGAAAGAGAGATTGCCATTTGGCAAAAAATTGAGTACCTCAGTCTTCTCACCCATTGTTAGTAGTTTTTCAACATTGTTTATAATAGGGGTACACCTTCTTTGGCCTTCCTTCTCTGGCTGATGTACCTGTTATTCTTTGTGTCCCTTGCCAGGTTCAGTTTCAGCTTTGCCTTAGCTTTCCTCACCCTCTCTCTACACAACTGTGCTTCATCTGTATACTCTTCCCAGGTTACCTGTCCTAGCTTCAACTGTCTATGTCTTTGCTTCTTTCCTTCTGCAAACTTTAAAGCCTGAAGGTCAATTGTTGTGATTATAGGACATGACTGAGTATTTGAGACTCAAATATTTTGAAAGCTAGAGCAGCTGAAACTCAGCTTTCAAAAATTTTCCTAGGCTTTTTTTCTTCATTTTCATATATGGAAAACTATGGGCCAGACTGACACACTGGAAGAAACACTGGCAAAGGTGTAAAGGGTAATTGAATCATCTTTAAAAAAAGTTTAGAGAATCTGTAAAGCAGTCTCCTACAGAGAAGCTATAAAGCAGCTGAACCACGATGCTGTTTGTGGGAAAGTGCAAGAGTGGCTTTTGAGACCATCCACAAGAAAGGCAATTTTCAGCAACATCACTTCAGATTTTGTAATGTGTGAGATGGGAACCATGTATTTCTCATCCAAAATAGGAAAATGACTGACTGACTGACTGGTGTGCTGATGATGGATTCAGGACCGACAATGTAAGTAATTAGTTTAAAAACCATAAAATGTTATCTGGTTTTGACTTTACAGCTGCTATATACAAATAGATTGTGTGATTTTTATTTATCAAGGTCCAAAATACATTTTAAAAGCATATAGTGTGTTAATGCATTGTCCTAGTTTTGACTAGGACAGAGTTAATTTTCTCACAGTTGCCATGAGGTGGGCAGAGCCTGAAGCCATGTGGGGGTGTCAAGTTTGTATATTCTATACCACGCATGTCATTGCTGGGTGGTGGGGCTTCAGGTGGAAGAAAAAGTGAGTGTGCAGCAGAAGCACAGCCATTCTTTTTTTGTTCTCTTTTTTCCTGGGCAGCAAAGCAGTGAACAGAATGGTGCAGTCAGTGTGGTCCAGTGTGCCGGTATGGACCAGACTGTCTGCTATTGGGAGAAAGCACCCCTGTGCTCAAGAAAGAGGGTACACACTGTGAGATAACCTGTGGTTTTATTTGCATGGTCATGGAGAAGACATGGGAAAATGGGACAGTAAACCCACCTCTGCCCTAGTAGCATGGGTATGGGAGTCGAGAGGGGAAATTCTTCAAGGATAAATGCGACGCCAGTTTCCAGTGGGCGAGTCCTCAGACAGAACAGAAGGGCTGATCTTACTTCTGATCCTCCTGAAGGGACCCCAGTTCATATTTATGAGAAGTGAGCAACAATACCATGACCAGAATTAGAGAGGCCCTGCCTCCAGCCAGATGGGGGAAGGGGACAATCAGATCTACTGGGCCACATGGATCCAATGGACCTGGCACAGCAGATCCACAAGAGTATAAGGCTTTAGTTGATACCAGTGCACAATGTACCATGATGCCATCAAGATGCGTAGTGGCAGAATCTATTTCTATTTCTGAGGTGACAGGAGGATCCCAACAGCTGACTGTACTGGAAGCTGAAGTAAGCCTGGCTGGGAACGAATGGTTAGAATACCTCATTGTGACTGGCCTGAGGCCCTGTGCATCCTTTGCATAGACTACTTCAGGAGAGATAGTCCTCACTAACAGTCCTCCACTGTTAGGCTTTTGGTATAGCTGTTGTGGAGACAGAGGAAATTGGACAGATGAACACCTTA
This sequence comes from Calyptomena viridis, assembly GCA_013390005.1. Lineage (NCBI taxonomy): Eukaryota > Metazoa > Chordata > Aves > Passeriformes > Eurylaimidae > Calyptomena > Calyptomena viridis. The sequence continues at coordinate 4,516 of WEIV01010333.1, read as the reverse complement.
CCTGGTCTCTCAGAGGACCCTTCTGCTGTGGGATTGGCTGAGGGTCGAAAAACAATGGGTCACAACACAGCAACATCAGCAATACTGTACGAACCTGGACTCCGTGACCACCACTTATGACTCGTGAACTCGACAGCCAGGGACTGGTCAGCAAGACTCACTTGTCCTTTAATAGTCTGATATGACCAGTGCGTAATTCCAGTGAAGACTGAGGACTGACAGGAGACTGTTGTAGCCACATCATGACTGAGTGCTGCTGTGCCAGACATACTGGAACTTCAGTATGAACTGGAGTCCAAGGCAGCCAAGTGGTGCCACAACCAACTTTGCTAACGTGGTGTTCTCCATTCCTTTGGCAACAGAGTGCAGGCCACAGTTTGCTTTCACCAGGAGGGGTGTCCAGTACATTTGGAACTGACTGTCCCAAAGGTGGAAACACAGCCTCACTATTTGCCATGGACTGATCCAAACTGCACTGGAAAAGGGTGAGGCTCCAGAACATTTGCAAAACATTGATGACATTGTTGCGTGGGAAAAAATAGCAGAGGAAGTTTTTGAGAAAGAGAAGATAATCCAAATCCCTCTGAGGGCTGGTTTTGCCTTAAAGCAAAGTAAGCTCAAAGGACCTTCCCAGGAAATTCAGGTTTTAGGAGTAAAATGGCAAAAGGGACATTGTTACCTCTGTGGCGCAGTCCTTCACACACACATCGGGAGGTCACCAAATGTCAGGTACTGGATGTTGCCGAGTGGCTTATAGGCTGACTCCAGGAAGGCTTAAGCATCAGCCAAGTTTATTACAAGCAGTATCTACATAGCTATTACACGTGGCCGGTCTCACGCATACAGCTAGGTCCTACAGGCCTGCCTACCTAAGCTAAGCTAACCTAAGCTAATACTACTATGCTTCCTATATTTCCTAAGCTAATCTTCTCACCTTAACAGACGGTATGTCCATGCCACGTAGACAACATGCCTATCTGCCTAGACACGTGTGTCTCTGTGGCAGGATGTCTGCCTATCTAGACAAGATGTCTGCTCTCAGACAAGATGTCTGCTCCTTCTCTCTACGCAGCAAGTAACTTTATGACACACTATAATGTTTACATTAATCACCCAATGGCCTAAAGGTCAGCTGTCAGCTTGTCCTTGTCCAACCACATTAAGCCATGTCCACNGGGTGAGGCTCCAGAACATTTGCAAAACATTGATGACATTGTTGCGTGGGAAAAAATAGCAGAGGAAGTTTTTGAGAAAGAGAAGATAATCCAAATCCCTCTGAGGGCTGGTTTTGCCTTAAAGCAAAGTAAGCTCAAAGGACCTTCCCAGGAAATTCGGGTTTTAGGAGTAAAGTGGCAAAAGGGACATTGTTACCTCTGTGGCGCAGTCCTTCACAGGCACATCGGGAGGTCACCAGATGTCAGGTACTGGATGTTGCTGAGTGGCTTATAGGCTGACTCCAGGAAGGCTTATGCATCAGCCAAGTTTATTACAAGCAGTATCTACATAGCTATTACACGTGGCCGGTCTCATGCATACAGCTAGGTCCTACAGGCCTGCCTACCTAAGCTAAGCTAGCCTAAGCTAATACTACTATGCTTCCTATATTTCCTAAACTAATCTTCTCACCTTAACAGACGGTATGTCCATGCCATGTAGACAACATGCCTATCTGCCTAGACACGTGTGTCTCTGTGGCAGGATGTCTGCCTATCTAGACAAGATGTCTGCTCTCAGACAAGATGTCTGCTCCTTCTCTCTACGCAGCAAGTAACTTTATGACACACTATAATGTTTACATTAATCACCCAATGGCCTAAAGGTCAGCTGTCAGCTTGTCCTTGTCCAACCACATTAAGCCATGTCCACGGGACACAGACCGTCACTGCAGCTCCTCTGCCAAGCATCCCCTGATCACACAGGTGTCCTGCTCCCAGCAGGCCACCACAGGACATCATCACCTCAGGACATTCCAGTGGATGTGGTCAAAAAAAGACCAGGCCTGTCCCCACCAGACAGCAAGAAAGAAACACTAGCTTTTCTATGGATTTGGCATTTTGGTGGATGCATATTCCAGATTACAGTCAGATTGTAAACCCTTTCTATCAAGTGACCCAGAAGAAGAATGATTTTAAGTGTGGTCCTGAAAAACAACAAGCTTTTGAACAAATTTAACAGGAGATTGCTCATGCAGTAGCCCTTGGGCCTGTCAGGACAGGACAAGATGTGAAAAATGTGCTCTACATTGCAGCCGGGGAGAACGGTCCTTTCTGGAGTCTTTGGCAAAAAGTACCCAGGGAGATTGGAGGACAATCCCTGGGGTTCTGGAGTCGGGGATACAAAAGATTCTAGGCCTGATACACCTGAAGTGAAAAAGAGATATTGTCAGCTTTGAAGGGGTTTGAGCTGTTTCAGAAGGGATTGGCTCTGAAGCACAGCTCATCATGGCACCTGGACTGCCAGTGCTGGGCTGGATGTTCAAAGGTAAACTCCCTTTCACACATCACGCCACTGACGCCATGTGGAGCAAGTGGGTTGAGCTGGTCACACAGCAAGCTCAAATAAGAAACCCTAATTACCCAGGGATCTTGGAAGTCATCAGAAACTAGCCCAAAGGCAAAAATTTCAGATTATCATCAGAAGAGAAGAAGGAGAAGGTGACGTGTGCTGAGGAGTCCCCACCACATAATCAGCTACCAGAAAATGAAAAGTGATACTGACAGTTCTTGCTGTATTGTAGAGCTACATCAAAAGTGGAAAGGTATGGAGTCCTATATGGCGATATGCAGAAGTTCTTGAGGGACAAGGTGAATCAAATCAGATTACAGATCTGAAAGCCACCCAGTTGGCTTTAGATATTGCTGAATGAGAGAAATGGCCAGTCTCCTACCTCTACACTGACTTATGGATGGTGGCAGATGCTCTGTGGGGGTGGCCGGACCAATGGAAAATGTCAAAATTGTAGCATAGAGGTAGCCCTATCTGGGCTGCTGAATTGTGGCAAGACACCTCTGCCCAGGTAGAGAAGTTGGCTGTCAAAGTACATCATTTAGATGCACTCATGCCCAAGCGTTGGGCTACTGAAGAACATTGCAACAATGGGCACGTGGATCAAGCTGCCAAGATTAAAGTATCTCAGGTGGATCTGACTGGCAACCTAAGAGTGAATTATTTCTGGCTCAATGGGCCTGTGACATCTCAGGTCATCATGGAAGAGGTGCAATGTACAGATGGACTTATGATCAAGGGGTGGACTTAACCATGGACACTATCTCCCATGTTATCCACAGCTGGGAAACATGCACTGCAAGCAAGCAGCCAAGTGGGTAAAGCCTCTGTGATATGGTGGGCGATGATAAAAATATAATCAGATCAATTACATCACACTCCTGCAAACCCACCAAGGTATGTGTGTGCTTACAGTGATGGAAACAACCACTGGATGTCTGGAGATGTGCCCTGTGCCTCACGCCACTGCCCAGAACACCATCCTGGGTCTTGAAAAGCAAGTCCTGTGGTGACACGGCACTCCAGAAAGAACTGAGTTGGACAATAATACTCATTTCAAAACTAGCCTCATAGACACCTGGGCCAGAGAGTGGGCATTGAGTGCATATATCATATTCCCTATCATGCACCAGTCTCTGGGAAAATTGAATGGTACAATGGACTGTTCAAAACCATATGAAAGCAGTGAGTGGTGGAACCTCTTGCTGTGACATGTCAGCTTGGCTGCTTCAACCTTAAATTGGAGAGAAAGGATAAGATTAATTTGACCTTAGAAGAAGCTCCATGCTCTTAGCAAGTGTGTGAATTTTTGTGAGTGTTCTAATTTTAAGACCAAAGCATCCTTGAAGTGTCTATGTGAAAGAAAACAAATAAAAGCTGAAAGCATGGAGGCCAAAATTAGTTGGAGAAGCTGATTTGCTTAGCTATCTAATTGGCAAGAGGAGAGGGTTTAAGCAGCTAGCCTTCTCATGGGATGTACCCAGAAACCAAGAAACCATGAATTGTGTCAATAAACAGGATCTCTTGCTGAGAGGGAGACGGAGAGAAAAGATGGAAGAACAAGGCAGAGATATTTTCCCAACTGATCTTGTTGTTTGAGCCTTCTTTTCTGCCACTGGTATACCCTTGTCAAAATCTCCCAGACTCCGACGTGATTCGTATAGAACCTTCAAACATTGGGATCTACATTTACTGAAGGCCACCTGGTTGGTTCACACTAGAGCTCCAATAATCAAGCTGGTCCTGCCCAATCAAAACCTTCACATATAATACAAAGGGATAAAGTCCCATGGTGCATATGAGGAATATGTGTTAGGGAAGACAGCGTGGATTAGTCCTGCCTCGAGCAAAGGCAAATCTACCTGTGGGATTGTTTTTGCTCAGGGACCTGGGTGCCCTTGGCGTGTAGTACGGAGGGACATGGAAACATGATGTGTAATTCCAGGGGATTTGATCTTTGGGGGAGAACAGTCTGCAGTGTTGAATTGTATAATATTGATTGCTGAATGAC